>SNQJ01S0071294.1:33564-44232 GCA_010110895.2 Picea sitchensis | reverse complement strand
TATTCAGGAGGTGAAATTATATCAGTAGGACACCCCCCCATAATTGCAACTTCTTGAATCCTAAGCATCGTACAAAGCTTGATAAATATAGCTTCAGATGAGGTTTTAGTGAAGATATCAGCTACATGATCATATGTTCTACAATAGAAAAGAGAGACAACGTTCTCATGAACCAAATGTCTCAAATAGTGAGCATGGAGCTCAACATGTTTCATTTTACTATGGGAAATAGGGTTATTGACAACTTGAATGGCACTCTGGTTGTCATAGTAGAGTGTAGTCAAAGTTTGAACATGAAAACCAAGTTCACCCAAAAATTGTTGAAACTTAGATGCCTTTATGATCCAAGAGGATATCCACACATGGAACTATTACTTTGAATACCATGAAGAAGATCATTAAAATGCTAATTAATGATAGGTGACAAAGAATAGTTAATGCTCATGAATGATTCATTTAAATTGTAAAAAAATGATTAATACTTAAAATGACTATGAGAAACTCATGTACTAGTCATGCTCATTGGAAAAATGATTAACGCTTGAAGTGAGTTTGAGAATCTCATGTATTATTTATTTAATTTTAAAAAGGGAAATTAGTTTTGAGAATCCAAATCGCAAATTAGTTTCCTAATTTTAAGGGGAAATTGGTTTCATAGTTGTTATCACTAAAATTTCATCTGAAAATGGTTACAGGAATCCAACATCTCCAAACACCTATTAGTTCATTCATAGCCCCAAAAATGCATTTCCAAAGGGCACAAACTATACAACTGGTTAAAAAATTAACATGCGCAGAAGCGCACACACATGTGCAGGTCAAAAACGTCATAAAAGCGCACATGCGCCCGACGCACAACTGTGTATGCAAAAGGCGCGCACACCTGAGAATGATGCATTTATGGTTCTTGTCATCCCCTCACACACTTCTAGTTCAGCTCCCAAGTTGATTTGACCCTCAAATCCGAGCTGAATCCGAGTGGGGGGTTGGTCAAAGACCTAAGGGTGCCCTAAAGGGCCCCTTCTTCACACTAAAGACCGGTTGGATAATGCCTCAAATATTTGCTATAAAAAGACTCCATGGGTGCACTATGAATTCAAGAATCTCATTGTATTGTTATGCTGCCTCTATTCTCCTACAAGGATTCTCTTTCCTTCTTGGATCATATTATCATCATCTCATTAATCTATTCACCTCACCTCTTGAGGGAATAATCTTGGATTTCTTCACCATTTACCTTCTAGCTTTCTATTTGTTAGAAGAGCTCTCACATAGGGGACTCAAGAGCCCTCCCTTGGAAGAAGAGGGGATCCATAAGTCCCCCTTTTTTCTTTGGTGTTTGCCCACTAATATAAACTATCCATTGGTGGCATGAATATCGGTCAATTGTTTGATTAATTTTGGTTCTAATTTCCTTATGCATTGTAGTTTTGTTTCTTTAGTTGTTTATTTATTTCTTGTGTTTGATGTGTCTAACTCTTGCATTAACTTCTGTCATGTTCAGCTGACCCAACTGGACTTGTAGGTGTCCCTCTTTTTCTCATCCAAGTGGTGAAAAGGATAAAACAATAGTTTTAAGGAGGAAGTTAACGGTCTCACGAGTTGGTTTGGAATCCTCCTCACTTTATTACAATTGGTTTCCTAGTATCAAGGAGGAGGTTAAGGGTCTCATGAGTTGGTTGAGATTCTTTCTCATTTTTGTCCTTAATTGGTTAAGAGATCTTGAATTTTTGGATCTTGTCTCCTTGGATTATGGAGACTAAGGAAACTATTTAAACTCCTTATTGGGAGAGATATAGGGAGGCTATTTTAGAGGCTCTTCTGGAGACACTTTTGAGAGCTCTTTGAGGAGAGAATCAAGCAATCATGCTTGTGGTTTGTACGCCCCTTAATTGGGAGAGTTGAGTCCCATCCATTGGTGATAATGTAGTCCTTCTGGTGTCTGAAGAAATTTCACTTATGTGAGAGCCTTGGAGCATGTGCCACATTTTGTGAGAATATCTCAGCCCTATCAAAGGAAGTATAATCAAGCGATTTGAATTCCAAGCAGATCTAGAGACGTAGCCAGGAATTCCTCGTGAACTTCGTTAACAACTTGGTGATTTCTTATGCATGTTTTATTTACACAATTATGATTATTAAATACATTAAGTGATGGATTATGAGACTAACACATCCACCAAGTTAATATTCAATTTGGATTCAAGTCTTCATAAATACTTCTTTCTAGCTTTGATGAAATCAAGTTCAATATATCCGCAATTATAAATTTGACCTTAATTAAGTGGCCTAGAACCAAAATACGTTTGGTATCAGTGTCACCCAGGTTCAGATCAATTGGTATCATAGCATGATTGATAGGTATTGCAGGTGTTGAATGAAAGATGGAAAAGACACCAAAGTAGGAATGACTCAACAATTTAAAGGAAATCAACCAAATCATTCAAGTAGATAATGTCGAGTTAAAGAAGATGTTGTGAGATGCAGAAGAAGAGAATCAGAGATTGTGAATTCAATTACAAGCCATGGAAGAGGCTTTGGAAAAAATTTCAGGTGATGAAGGCTTAGCAAATACATCCCCCACAGCTGATCCAAAAATGGTAACCGAGGTAAACAATACTTCTTTAGTTTCATGTTCTTCTCCTCATGATGATGACTTTAATGCTTTTGAAAAGCACACTACAAGAATTGGCTTGAAGCTAATAAAGAAAATGAGATATGATGGAGGAGACCTTGGAGCCAATGACTAAGGCATTGTGAATCCCATCGAACCAATATAAATACCTCTATATGAAGGATTGGTCTATGCCAGAAAGGAATTTGGAGAATGCTCCAAAACCACAAAAGCAAGAGAGTCCTCAAGTGACAAGTCTAATTTAGTGTAGGCTAAGAGCACATCATATATTTCCAATGATCGTGATTATGAGGCGTCTCCAAAGGGAGATGACCATTACAAAAGGGGAGCTCAATCAAGTTTTCCTCTCTAGACCTATGCCAGAGACAACCAAACAAGGTATGACAAGTCTCTTTATTCAAATGTTCCTTTTGATTACAAGCAAGTTGGCAATGCAAAGCAAAGTTTATGGCACATAAACCATGTACATTTTGTGCTTTGAATAACCATGTTGTTTCCAAGTGCTGGAAAATAATGGATTTGTACAGGAAGGTTATGGAAACCAAGAAAAATCCAAGACATTAAGAACCTTATCCATATCAAGAGAAAAATAAGGGCATGAAAAAATGTGTAAAGAAGAACCGTTGCACCCATTGCAACAAGGGTGGACATCAGAAAGCCACATGTTGGACACTCCATCCAGAGCTACGTCCCAAGCAGCACAAAGTTGGGAAAGAACCTATGAAGGAAACCAGTTGATGAAGCAGCTCAGAAAGGAAGCCAGCTACAGGAAAAGAGATAGCTCAAAAGGGAGAACCTATTCATATTGAACATTGAAAGGATGGGTAGAATTTTTGAGTTAGTTGATAGTGGCCATCATTGTAAATTGTGTGTTACTTATAAGACCCCATAGAAGGGAACATTTGTAAGAGTGATGAGATGTATAACATCACTTATCCATGAAACATAGTGATATTTAAGGCCTTTTTGAGTAACTGAGTCATGGGGTTCCAAAATACATCAAAAATCAAAGTTCTCAGAATTCAACAAAAACACACCAAGTCGAAGAGCTCGATGAGATATTTCCAACGGCACAAATGGCTCGTCAAATTGAGTCACGATGAAAAAGATATGGCCATATGAAATTTTTGTTTAAAATTGGCGAAGTGTGTATCATACTGACATCACCATGACATTAGCATGCTGACATGGAAGCACGAGAGGTCACCACATGTCATCCATATGGATGATGTGGCATGTCATACACGTTGATGTGGTAGTACAGATGTTGACGCAAGATGATGACGTGCATGCAATACAAGTTGATGTAATAGTACGAAATGACATTGCGATGACATCATCATCTGACATGGAAGTATGGAACTGACATAGAAGACCGTACGTATGACATCAACATGACGTGGCATTTTGACTGGGTGTTGACCTAGTAGACTGTACAATTGATGTGACAGACTGTGCAGGTGATGTGGTAGAATATGCAACTGACGTGGTAGACCATACAACTGACATGGCAACTTTACATTAGCATGAAGTCAGAAGGGTGATGTGGCAACACTAGAGGTTGCCACGTTTCACTCGAAAATCGCTCTTTTGGTCGCCACTTGGGCCAATTAAAAAAAATGCCACGTGGCACCTTCTAGAGGTCTCCACATGGTAGAACTATATCTTAACATATTTTTTTGAGATCTGTACAAGCAATAAATGCAGGTGTTATGACCTACAGGGAATGCAAATTGAGACAGAGAGCACATGAGGGGCCTGGAAGTGATAGTGATGAAATTTGACAAAAGTACAATCATTTTTTCACGATTTTTTGCCATGAATCCATTGGTGTAGTCAGAATTTGGATCTGGGTAGTATATTTTTAGGGATCATGATTGAAGCCCACTTTTTTCATCAATGCATGGAACACAAATCGAGGCAGAGAGCCTAGGAGGGGTCTAGAAGTCACAGTGTTAGAATTTGACAAAACTATAATCAGTTTTGCACGATTGTTCAAAAAAAATCCACTGGTGCATTCATAATTTAGATCTGATCAACGAATTTTTTGGCTCATGGCAGAAACCCATTTTTGTCATTAATGCATGACACGTTTTTCAAGGTAGAGTTGCAGCTTTTAGAACATGGTCGAGTTTACATTGAAAAGTTGCATAATGATGAGATGAACCTTTTGGTGTTGTGTATGTTGAGTTTTGAGCCACATATTGAGCGCCTTGGCATGAAAACTAATGTAAGTTTTATGCATTTATGGTTTTTTCCTTCTTTTTGAAAAATGCAAGAGGATGAATGTATGTTGCATATTTTGGTGCTCTTTGAGTGTTGCAACAAAGTAGCAAGATTTTAATTATTGCACGAAATGCATATTTTGAGACTTACACGCAAACTGAGATGATGCAATAACAAGCCATTTTGACACTTCGACAGAAAGTAATCATGTTTACAACCAAAAGTCTCATAAATGTGAGATGAGTATGATGATGATGGAATTTGCCTTATTTATTATGTTGTACATGTTTGTAATGGAGGATTTAAGAACCATAGAGTTCCCACTAGTGCACATTTGGGGGTATTTTCCTTAATGAAATTGATGTAAAAGGTTGTAATCAACCACTCTTGAAAGTAAGGATGAGACTGAGAGGAATTTTTTTCTATGCCTAAACATTGTAAGCTTTGTTGGAAACATTGTAATGGGTCTTATAGCCATTGTTGAGTGAGAGACATTGTTTTTCTTAGGCATGTTTTGGTAACATTGTAATGGGTCTTGTAGCCACTATTGAGTAAGAGGCATTAATTTGTCCAAGGCCTATTTTGTAAATTATTGTAAACTTGTCCATGATTGTTTTATAAACTATTGAGAAATATTGTATTTCTTTGAAAAGTTTTAATCCATGTATTTTCAGCTATGGATTTGCATTGGTGCAAGTGTTGGCATGGACATCCTCATTCTAAAGTACAAAGGTGAAGGAGAAGAAGGGTGCGGACTTTTAGAGACTTTTGCTATGAAGATCAGGGAATCGGCTACAGATTTGCATTGGTGCAAGTGTTAGCATTGACATCCTCATTCCGAAGTATAAAGTGAAGGAGAAGAAGGGTGTGGCCTTTTAGAGACATTTTTATGTAGATAAGGGAATCAAATGCATATTTTCATTGACGCAAGTGTGTTATGAACATAAAATATACATAAATAGATATTCATAACATAATAATAGTTAATAAATAATAATTATTAATAATGAAAGGTCATGTCTCAAAGGACATGACTATTGGTAAAGGGCACCCCTGCGTGGGTATATAAGCAGGCCCTCATTATTAATAATTATTATTTATTAACTATTATTATGTTATGAATATCTATTTATGTATATTTTATTTTCATAACAAAGTGTTGGCATCGACATCCTCATTCCAAAGAACAAAGGTGAAGGAGAAGAATGGTGTGGCCTTTCAGAAACATTTGTTATGCATATGAAGGAGCAGGGAAGTGCATCGTGGAGTGTAATACTATTCCTAGAAGATGGTTGCGGATATTCAAGTTCCTTCCATACTTTTGGAGGACTAAAAGTGATTTTTGTGGGGAGGTATGATCCAGGAGGATCTCCACGCATGGAACTATTACTTTTCATACCATGAAGAAGATCATTAAAATGATAATTAATGATAGGTGGTAAAGAATAATTAATGCTTATGAATGATTTATTTAAATTGTAAAAAATGATTAATACTTAAAATGAGTATGAGAAACTCATGTATTAGTTATTCACATTAGAAAAATGATCAATGCTTGAAGTGAGTTTGAGAATCTCACGTAGTATTGATTTAATTGTAAAAAGGGAAATTAGTTTTAAGAATCCAAGTCAAAAAATATTTTCCTAATTTTAAGGAGAAATTGGTTTCCTAGTTTTAAGGAAGAAGTTAAGGCTCTCATGAGTTGGTTTGGACTCTTCCTCACTTTACTAAAATTGGTTTCCTAGTCTCAAGGAGGAAGTTAAGGGTCTTATGATATGGTTGAGATGCTTTCTCATTTTTGTCTTTGAGTGGTTATGAGATCCTAAATTTGTGGATCTTGTCTCTTTCGATTATGGAGACTAAGGAAACTATTTAAACTCCTTATTGGGAGATATTTAGGGAGGCTCTTTTAGAGGWTGTTTTGGAGACTCTTTTGACAGATTTTTRAGRAGAGAATCAAGCAATCRTGCTTGTGGTTTGTAAGACCCTTCATTGGGAGAGTTGRGCCCCCTCCRTTKGGGAGAATGTAGTCCTTCTGGTGTMTGAAGAAAYGTCACTTAYWTGAGAGCCTTGGAWCATGTTMCACATTTTGTGAGAATATTTAATCCCTATCAAAGGAAGGATAATAAAAAGATTCATATTCCAARTGGATCAGGARATGTATCTAGGAATTCCTGGTGAATTCYGTTAACAACTCSGTGATCTCTTGTCTCTTGTTTTCTTATGCATGTTTTATTTCCAYAATTATGATTATTAAATGCATTAAGTAATGGATTATGAGAATAACAAATCCACCAAGTTAATATTTAATTTGTATTCAAGTCTTCATAAGTACTTCTTTCCATCTTTGATGCAATCAAGTTCAATAGATCCACAATTATAAATCTGACCTTAATTAAGTGGCCTAGAACTAGAATAAGTTGGGTATCAGTGTCACCCTGGTTCATATCAAGTGGTATCATAAGAGGATTGACATGTATTGTAGGTGTTGAATGTAAGATGGAAAAGACACCAAAGAAGGCATGGCTCAACAAGCTACATGAAATAAACTAGAGCATTCAAGCAGATAATGTTGAGTTGAAGAAGATCTTGTGAGATGCAAAAGAAGATAATCAGATATTGCGACTTCAATTACAATCCAGGAAAGAGGATTTGGAAAAGTTTCTAGGTGAATAAGGATTAGCAAAGCCATCCCCCACACTTGATCCGAAAACGGTAACTGAGGTAAACAATACTTCTTCAGTTTCATGTTCTTCTCCTCATGATGATGATTTTGGTGCTTTTGAAAAGCACACTACATGCATTGGCTTGAAGCTAATGAAGAAAATGGGATATGAAGGAGGAGGCCTTGGAGCCAATGGCCAATGCATTGTGAATCCCATCGAAATGGTGGAAATACCTCGATATGAAGGATTGGGATATGTCATAAAGGAAGTTGGAGAATGCTCCCAAACCATATAAACAAGAGAGTCCTCAAGTGACAAGTCTGAATCAGTGCAGGCTGAGAACACATCATACCTTTCTGACGATCGTAATTACAAGTCCTCTCCAAAGAGAGATGGGAATTACAAAAGGGGAGATCAAGAAAGTTCTCCTTGCCAGACCTACACTAGAGACAACCAAGAAAGGTATAAAAAGTCTCATTATTCAAATGTTCCTTTTTATTACAAGCAAATTGGCAATATAAAGAAAAGTGTATGGCATAGAAAACCATGTACATTTTGTGGTTTGAATAACCGTGTTGCTCCAAATTGTTGGAAAGTAATGACTTTGTATATGAAGTTTATGGAAACTAGGAAGAAGACAAGACATAAAGACCCTTCTCCACATCAAGAGAAAAATAAAGGCATGAAAACATGGGTAAATAAGAAATATTGCACCTATTGCAACAAGGGTGGACATCAGGAAGCCACATGTTGGACACTCCATCCAAAGCTATGTCCCAAGCAGGAAAAATTTGGGCAAGCAACTATGAAGGAACTAGATGGCAAAGTAGATTAGAAGGTAATCCAACTACAGGAAGAAGGCCAACTATAGGAAAAGAGACAAATTGAGAGGGAGAACCTATATATCTTGATGACTGAAAGGATGGGTAGAATTTTTTAGTTAATTGATAGTGGCCATCATTGTAAATCACTTGTTGCTTCTAAGACCCCATAGAAGGGCACATTTATAAAAGTGATGAGATGTAAAACATCACTTATCCATGCAACATAGTGATATTTTAGGCCTTTTTGAGTAATTGAGCCATGGGGCTCCAAAATACCTCAAAAATAAATGTTCCTAGAATTCAACAAAAACACACCAGGTCAAAGAGCTCGATGAGGTATTTCTAATGGTTCAAACAATTCGTCAAACGGAGTCTCGATGAAAAATATATCGCCATCTAATTTTTTGGGAAACAAGTGAAATCGGTGATGTCCATATAGTTCTGACATGGCAACATAAGACGCTTCCACGTGTCATCTAAACAGATGATGTGGCATGTCATACAGGTTGATGTGTCAGTACGGACGCTAACTCAGGATGATGACATGGCAGGTCGTACATGCTGACGTGGCAGTACATAATGATGTCGCGATGAAATCATCATCCGACGTGGAAAACTGTAAGAATGGCATTAGCATGATGTGGTTGACCGTACGAATGACATCGGTATGACATGGCATGCTGATTGGGTGAAGATGTGGAAGACCGTACAATTGACATGGCAGACCATGCAGTTGATGTGGTAGATCTTAAAACTAACGTGGAATCTCGTATGGATGATGTGGTAGTATGACATCAGTAGGGTGACATGGAAACACTAGAAGCTGCCACATGTCACCCAAAAATGGCTCTTTTGGCTGCCACTTGGAATAATTAAAAAATGTAGTGTGGCAATCCCATGAGGCACCACATGGCACTTCCCAAAGGCCACCATGTGGCAGAACCATACCTTGGCATATTTTTTTAGATATGTACAAGCAATTGATGCAGGTGGTATGACCTAAAGGGCACACAAATCAAGACAGAGAGCTTAGGAGGGGCCTGGAAGTGACAATGACAAAATTTGAAGAAAGTATAGTAATTTTTGCACGCTTTTTCACCACGAATCCACTGGTGTAGTAACAATTTGGATTTGATCAGCATATTTTCATGGAACATGACTGAAGCCAACTTTTTCATTAATGCATGGCATGTAAATCAAGGTAGAGAGCCTAGGAGGAGTCCATAAGTCACAGTGTCGTAATTTGACGAAAGTATAGACATTTTGGCATGATTTGTTTCCAAAAATCCACTAGTGTAGTCAAAATTTGGATCCAAGCAACATATTTTTGGGCTCATGGCAGAAGCCCATTTTTGTCATTAATGTATGGCATGTTTTACGAGGTAGAGTTTCACCTTTTAGAACAAGGTCGGGTTTACAGTCAAAATTTGCAGAATGACGAGACGAACTTTTCAGTGTTGTGTATGTTGAGTTTTGAGCCACATATTGAGCGCCTTGGCACTAAAACCCATGTAAATTTTATGCATTTATGGTTTTTCCTTCTTTTTGAAAAATGCATGAGGATGAATATATATTGTAGATTCAGGTGCTCTTTGAGTGATACAACAAGGCAACAATATCTGAATTATTGTAGGAAATTAATTTTTTGAGCGTTACACGCAAACAGAGATGGTGTTGTAATTGCGACATAAATTATCAATCTGGAGTCGTAATCTTATGAGATGTACGCAAAGTATATGCAGGGTAAGAGGATTTCTAATCTATGCTAATGATTGAAAAGAAACATGTTAAACTACTATCATTGAATCTAAATCTAAGAAAGCACAAAATATGCAACTAATCTATGAAAGGAAACTATCCTAATGCTACATAAACTTGAGACTAAAACTGAATCTACGAAATCAAATGAGACATAATCTAGCTATGAAAGCAAAAACTTAATCTAACTACGAAAGCATGAAATCTAGAATTAATCTATGAAAACATGAAAGTGTGTAAATTAAATCTAATGAAAGCATTTTAAAAACATCTACAACAACACACGACAAAAGGGTAAATGACAAAACACTATGAGAAAGTAAAATCTTGCATTAAAACAATCCAATACATGACAAAAAATGAAAATCACTATGTTAAAACTACAAGACTATGAATCAAAGCTCAATCACTCTATTCTTCGATTCTCTATTATAGAGAGAGGCCTCCTCCCAAATGAGGAGAGAACCCACTTATTTATACATGAATAAAGATAACAAACTCATAATTACAGATCCACTTTTCTCTCAACCTATCCCTTCAAATCCTCCACAAATATCTT
>SNQJ01S0071294.1:13479-33514 GCA_010110895.2 Picea sitchensis | reverse complement strand
GGTGCTTTTGAAAAGCACACTACATGCATTGGCTTGAAGCTAATGAAGAAAATGGGATATGAAGGAGGAGGCCTTGGAGCCAATGGCCAATGCATTGTGAATCCCATCGAAATGGTGGAAATACCTCAATATGAAGGATTGGGATATGTCATAAAGGTGGTTGGAGAACGCTCCAAAACCATATAAACAAGAGGGTTCTCAAGTGACAAGTCTGAATCAGTGCAGGCTGAGAACACATCATACCTTTCTGATGATCGTAATTACGAGTCCCCTCCAAAGAGAGATGGGAATTACAAAAGGGGAGATCAGGAAAGTTCTCCTCGCCAGACCTACACTAGAGACAACCAAGAAAGGTGTAAAAAGCCTCATTATTCAAATGTCCCTTTTTATTACAAGCAAATTGGCAATATAAAGAAAAGTTTATGGCATAGAAAACCATGTACATTTTGTGGTTTGAATAACCGTGTTGCTCCAAATTGTTGGAAAGTAATGACTTTGTATATGAAGGTTATGGAAACCAGGAAGAAGACAAGACATGAAGACCCTTCTCCACATCAAGAGAAAAAGAAAGGCATGAAAACATGGGTAAATAAGAAATATTGCACCTATTGTAACAAGGGTGGACATCAAGAAGCCACATGTTGGACACTCCATCCAAAGCTATGCCCCAAGCAGGAAAAATTTGGGCAAGCACCTATGAAGGAACCAGTTGGAAAAGTATATTAGAAGGTAATCCAACTATAGGAAGAAGGCCAACTACAGGGAAAGAGACAACTTGAGAGGGAGAACCTATTTTTCTTGATGACTGAAAGGATGGGTAGAATTTTTGAGTTAATTGATAGTGGCCATCATTCTAAATCGCTTGTTGCTTCTAAGACCACATAGAAGGGCACATTTGTAAAAGTGATGAGATGTATAACATCACGTATCCATGCAACATAGTGATATTTTAGGCCTTTTTGAGTAACTGAGCCATGGGGCTCCAAAATACCTCAAAAATGAATGTTCCTAGAATTCAACAAAAACACACCAGGTCAAAGAGCTCGATGAGATATTTCCAATGGTTCAAACAACTCGTCAAACGGAGTCTCGATGCAAAAGATATCACCATCTAAAGTTTTTGGGAAATAAGTGAAATCGTTGATGTCCATACAGTTCTGACATGGCAACATGAGACACTTCCACGTGTCATCTATATAGATGATGTGGCATGTCGTACAGGTTGATGTGTCAGTACGGATGCTAACTTAGGATGATGGCATGGTAGGTTGTACAGGCTGATGTGGCAGTACATAATGATGTCGGGATGAAATCATCATCCGAAGTGGCAGACCATATGAATGGCATTAGCATGATGTGTATGACCGTACGGATGACGTTGATATGACATGGCATGTTTATTGGGTGAAGATGTGGCAGACCGTACAATTGACATGGAAGAACATGTAGTTGATGTGGTATATCTTAAAACTAACGTGGAAGCTCGTACAGATGGCGTGGTAGTATGACATCAGCAGGGTGACATGGAAACACCAAAAATGGCTCTTTTGGCTACCACTTGGGCTAATTAAAAAATGTAGTGTGGAAATCCCATGAGGCACCACATGGCACTTCCCAGAGGCCACCATGTGGCAGAACCATACCTTGGCACATTTTTTTAGATCTGTACAAGCAATTGATGCAGGCGGTATGACCTGAAGGGCACACAAATCAAGGAAAAGAGCTTAGGAGGGGCCTGGAAGTGACAATGACATAATTTGAAGAAAGTACAGTAATTTTTGCACGCTTTTTCGCCACGAATCCACTGGTGTAGTAACAATTTGGATTTGATCAACATATTTTCATGGAACATGACTAAAGCCAACTTTTTTCATTAATGTATGGCATGCAAATCAAGGCAGAGAGCCTAACAGGAGTCCATAAGTCACAGTGTCATAATTTTACGAAAGTATAGACATTTTCGCATGATTTGTTTCCAAAAATCCACTGGTGTAGTCAAAATTTGGATCCAAGCAACATATTTTTAGGCTCATAGAAGAAGCCCATCTTTGTCATTAATGCATGGCATGTTTTACGAGGTAGAGTTGTACCTTTTAGAACAAGGTCAGGTTTACAGTCAAAAGTTGCAGAATGATGAGACAAACTTTTCGGTGTTGTGTATGTTGAGTTTTGAGCCACATGTTGAGCACCTTGGCACTAAAACCCATGTAAATTTTATGCATTTATGGTTTTTTCCTTCTTTTTGAAAAATGCATGAGGATGAATATATATTGTAGATTCAGGTGCTCTTTGAGTGATACAACAAGGCAACACTATTTGAATTGTTGTAGGAAATTCATTTTTTTAGCCTTACACACAAACCGAGATGGTGTTGTAAGAGGCCATTTTGACACTTCAACAAAAAGTAGTTATGTTTACAGCCAAAAGTCTCAAAATTGCGAGATTGGTATGATGATGATAGAATGTTTCTTATTTATTATGTTGTAAATGTTTGTAATGGGGGGTTTAAAAGCCATAGAGTTCCCACAGGTGTCTACAACCAAAGGAAATGCAAAGTGGATCCAGGACATCAACACATAGCAATCTAGTTATTATTTATCTCTCTTACGCCTACTTCGCAAGTATATCTCTGATCTTAACACAATAATGCAATAACAATATGTCATATGGAAAATAACACAACATCAATCAAAAATAACAACAAGATATACATGGTTCACCCTCTCCCTAGGGCTATGTCCACATAACTGTGTTTCTTGATATATTGTATGAAAACATACAGTTCTATCTACGCATTTAGCTTACAGATCTCTCTCTCTTTATATCTCTCTCCCTCCTCCATGTGCACCTAGCTGCGGGGTTGATCTTCGCACCCAGTTGAAGATCTTACAATATAGTCTCAATATTGTTCTCTACAACAATAATCAACAATGAACAACAACAACCATAGTATCAATGAACCAACTTAGAAAGAACCCTCCTAGGTCTTGTAGAACTTTATTTATACATTACATAGCCAAATTCTAGGTGTCAAAACCCTAGATACAAAACCCTAGGTGCCTAAACCCTAGGTCAACTTGAACCATTCTTTAAGGGCTTCGCCATCCTATCTTTCCTTCTTTTCCGCAAGGTGATCTAAAGCACTCATTGATGTCTTCCCCCACTTGTCGATTTATCCATGATCCCTCTTCTTTGATTCTTTGTCTTCCTCGATCTCCTCTTCCAACAGATAGATTTTCCTTTACTTCGCTCCTTATTTTCTTCTTCTTTAGCCACTTCACCCCTCCTTGGTTTATTTGCCTTCCGTGCAGTTCGTACTTAGCCTTTCTTCCTTAGTATTTGCTTCCTTACCTAACCAAGGGCCAACAAGCCCCCAACACTCACATGTGACTCGTCCAGAGTCACTACAAGATTGAACCTTCTGTTTTACTTCGACTGCAGACTGTGTAGAGTAGCCTATGCTTTCTACTATGTCGCTCCCTATTGTGTGAAAATTGTCTTTTCTGTGTCTGGTACACAGTTTCAACTGAACCTGGTACCTAGAACCTTCTTCCTTTTTGTTTACTGAGAGATGTGAGGCATCTAGTTGTCATAATACAATTTCAATTGGCTCCCATTTACCAAACCTTCTTTCCATTCTCCATTAAGAGTCTTCAACTACGCAGCTCCTCCTTCTATAACATAGGCAACCTCAAATGGCCCTAGCCAATATGTCCTAAACTTCCCTGGATGCTTCATGAACTTGTTATCATATAACAATACCAAATATCCTTGCTTGAATGCCTTCGTGTTGATGTGTCTGTCATGATAAGCCTTCTCCCTTTCTTTATGTACCTGCTGATGAAATCCTGCAATGAACCTGTCTTCCTCTAGTTCCAGTAACTGCGCAAGCCTATATTGAACAACGTCTGTGTCATCCATACCTGTAAATGTTGCAATTCTTAAACTAGGAACCAAGTATTCCATAGATATCACTGCTTCCAAGCCATATACCAACTTAAATGGAGTCTATGTTGTCATTTTCTTGCAAGTAGTTCGATAATACCATAATACTGTTGGAATTCTTAAATCCCAATCATCTATGTTAACAGTACAAATCTTAGTGAGTGTTGTCTCCAATATCTTATTGAAAGCTTTGACTATACCATTCGCCTGTGGGTGGTATGGAGTACTCTTCTGATGGTGAACTTCAAATTCCTGAGTCAAGGCTTCAATAGTTTTGTTGATGAATTGTGTGCCTTGATCACTCATGAGGGTCTTCGGGCATCCAAATCTGGTTATAATATCCTCAAAGATGAACTACGCAACTGTAGTTGCACTACGGTCCTTAACTGCTCTTGCTTCTTCCCATATGGTCAAATATTTTATCGCACTAATAATGTATCTAGCTCCTGTGCACCTTCCTAGTGGGTTAATAGGTCCCACAAAGTCAATGGCCCATTTCTTGAATACTTGTAATGTTAATTGTGGTGCCAAAGGAATCTCATCCCTTCGCGAAGGCTTTCCTACTCTTTGACATGCATCGCAGGCTCTATAGTATTCCTTAGAATCCTTATGTAAAGTAGGCCACCAGAGGCCAGCTCTGAGAACCTTATGCGTTGTTTCTTTCCCTGCATAATTGTTCGACAACACAGGTATTCCAACAGAGGACGAACACCTTCAGTAACCACTCACATAACCAGATCAAAGATCAACACACCGATGTTTTCCTGTGCTAAAACCCCTACGGGGAAACATTCATGGTCCCGGCCAATGCGGCCACTTGGAGTAGTTTATTAATGCAAAAGAAAAATATTACAGAGAGATTTTACAATAGAGTTTCTCACAATTGATCATCGGCAAATGACCCTCTATGCTCTTTAAATAGATATCATGGAACAATCGGGTGTTAAGCCACAGATCAATGGTCATTAAGATCGAGGAGAGTATGAACTGTCGGATCACTTTATGTCGGGAACATATCGTGATCATCGGATTTCCTAACTACAAATGAAAACTAATGCATACTAAAGAAACATAGTTTTACCTAACGACACATTAGAACAAGTAGATCTTAACTAACTCTTAAGTGTCTAAATATCCTAGCATCCCCCCTTAAGAAAAACTTGGGATAGGATTGAAGGATTTATAATAGTGACACAATAGGAGAAGGAAGGAGGCATTAGAGCCTATCCCCCCTTAATGACAACTTCGTGAACTCCTAACATAGATCAAAGTTTGGAAAACTTCACTTCTATAAGAGACTTTGTGAAAATGTCTGCAACTTGATCTTCTGTAGGGAAAAAGAGCACTTCAATAACTTGATCGTGAATGATCTTTCTGATGAAGTGCATGTGTAGCTCTATGTGCTTGTTGTGTTGATGTTGAATGGATTCTTTGGTGAGCTTGATGGCAGTCTGATTTTTGCACCAAAGGCTGGTCAGATGATGTTGCTCGAATCCAAACTCTGAAAGGATCTGTCGAAGCCACGAGGCTTCCTAACTTGCATTTACCGCTACTCGATACTCTGCTTTTGCTGAAGAAAGTGCAATAGCCTGTTGTTTCTTACAGGCCCAAGTGAGAGGTCCTGAACCAAGGTTGAAAACATAACCTGCAGTAGACTTCTGATCATCAGGGTCGCCAGCCCAATCTGAATCAATGAAACCAACCAATAAAGGAGTCCCCCCTGAACTGTAATGTATCCTGAACTGAACTGTACCACGGACATAGTGAAGTATCCTTTTAGATACTTTCCAATGAATTTCATGGGGTGT
Organism: Picea sitchensis; assembly: GCA_010110895.2. Classification (NCBI taxonomy): domain Eukaryota; kingdom Viridiplantae; phylum Streptophyta; class Pinopsida; order Pinales; family Pinaceae; genus Picea; species Picea sitchensis. Next base: position 27,761 of record SNQJ01S0071294.1, on the reverse strand, counting down.
TTTCATATATCGGGTAACAAGACCAACAACAAAGGAAAGATCAGGACAGGTATGAGTCAATTCTAAGAGGCTACCAACTAGTTGACGGTACAGTGTGGCATCAACTTCGAGAGAAGTACAAGTGGAAGTAAGATTGACTCCGGACTGGAAGGTAGAAGGGGTTGGTTTTAAATCATCCATGTGAAAGTGACAAAGAAGGTCACAGGCATAGTTAGACTGGGAAAGAAAAATTCCTTCATTGGTTTGCAAAACTTGGAGTCCAAGGAAATATTGCAAAAATCCTAAGTCTACCATCTCAAATTTCTTCTTAAGGCTGGTTTTCACATGGTTTAAAAGTTTTGAGTCACTACTAGTAAGGATAAGGTCATCAACATAAAGGAAAAGGATTATGAGATGGCTTCCTACTTTCTTGGTTTAAACATTAGGATCAGAATGGCATCTAGAGAATCTGGTGTCAATAAGAAAGATGTCCATTTTGGCATACCAATCTCGGGGAGCTTGCTTAAGACCATAAAGAGATTTCTTAAGGTGACAAACAAGGCTAAAGTCATTCTAGACATAGCGAGGAGGTTGTTCCATGTAGATTTCTTCTTTCAAAACGCCATGCAAGAAGGCAGATTTAACATCCATCTGATGGACCTCCCATTTATGTGAGGCAACAAGGGCAAGAACAAGGCGGATGGAATTCATTTTGGCTACAGGGGCAAAGGTTTCATTATAGTCAATTCCTTCAACTTGGGAGAATCCTTTGGAAATTAATCGAGCCTTATGTCTTTCAACACTTCCATCTGATGAATACTTAGTTATGTAGACCCATTTACATCTAACAAGTTTTCTTCATTTTGGAAGAGGTACAAGATCCCATGTATCGTTTTCCATTAAAGAATGATACTCTTCATTCATTGTTTTATCCCAATCTAGATGACTTCAAGCTTCTGCAAATGTCTCTGGATCATGATTCTTTGAAACTTGAGCCAAAAGAGAAGACGCTTGCTGGAACTGTGAACATGTTCGACGTTGATCTGAAGGATCACCGACAAGATCACTAGTTGCTTCTCGTGTTGAATGGACCCATCTAAGAAGCAGTGGAACTGGTGCTTGTTCAGGCTCAAAGGACTCATTTGGAGGAAGGTCAGAAGGAGGAGGTGGATTTTCATCCTCACTATCATCATCTGAGGAAGAAACCAAAATAGGAACATAAGAAGGTACAAACATCGAAGATGGCTCACAGACCGAAGAAGGCACAACCGCCGAAGTAGGCTCGCAGGCCAAGAGATTTTCATCAAATTTAACATCTCTTCTAAGAATAATTTCATTACAATGTGCTTGAAGAAGTCTATAACATTTGGCATCTTCAGAATAACCAACAAATATACATTTCTCACTTTTAGGCTGCAATTCTTTCCTTTTCTCATCGGGAATGTGAGCCCATGCTATACTACCAAATACATGGAAGTGACTTACATCTGGTTTAATTTTAGCCCAAGCTTCTTCGGGGTCATCAATTGATTGGAGGAGGTATTTTAAATCGGGAGAGATGGACATTCTAACTAGTCCACATGCTTCATCACTCCTATTATCCCATTAGGCTTTCTTATCATCATCAGTGGGTTCTTTTTCATTTCCCAAGGTAATCCGGTACACGCCTTTACTTCTTAATAAATCCTCCATATGAGATTTCCATTGGAAGTAGTTATTGTTGGTAAGCAAGACATTACTTGTAGAAGCCATATTAAATATGCAGATAATGTGGATTTAAAAACTGAAACTGATGATCTGGATGGAAAGATCTCGAAAAGTTATGCGGTTTTAAAAAAAATGGCACTGAAAACAGACTTTCGATGTGAGAGTTATGCCCTTTTAAAAAAAGGCATAAACGGTAACCAACTGACCACGTGATAGTGTAAGTTTTTTTATGAAATGTCCCACTTTTATAAAGAGAAGTGGGGATCACTTTTACAATGAAGTTACTTTATAACAGAAAAGATGCATGCAAAATAAATAACTCTAAAATAAAATATTAAAGCTACTTATAGTGATTCACTTTTATACTTGAAGTGAAATACACTTTACAATTTTAGCATGAACTTTTTCAAAAAAGTAACAAAAGAGAGACTTGAACTCAAGACGTCTTAATTAATAAGGCAATTTTTAACCAAAAGGTCTAGCAAAACATATTGTAATGTTCAGAAGGAGGGTTGTTTTTGTTGTTGTTGTTGACGGCCTTGGAGATCGTGCTAAAAAACAAACTCTTTTGACACAAGAAAAAAATTATGCTTCTCGATGACAACAAGGGTTAGATCTTGGTTAGCTTACATCTAAGATGCACCTTTTCCTATCTGTTTCTGATTTGTTGAGATTGCACAGGGAGCGGGGAAAAGAGAATACACATATCTAAAACAGTAGCAACCCAAAAATAAAAAAATGCAAAACCGAAATCAAACCAAAATACTTCTCTGCAAAAAATTAAAAAAATGTGTATTCAAACTTTATACCTCCGGATCTGACTATAATGGTCGTATCTTGGGAAAACGAAAACCTTTTTGAGTGAAACGAAAAGTGTTCCTAAATGAAATGAGTGCTCTGGATGCAATGGAATAGTCCTATCAGCCCAGAAAAGTACAAAAATGAAATAAAATGGAGATGAGACAACTCGGCTTCACGATCTCGATCTACAGCAAGAGAGGGTCTTCAAACATGCTCTAATACTATGTTTAACAACACAAGTATTCCAACATAGGACGAACACCTTCAGTAACCACTCACATAACCAGATCAAATATCAACACACCGATGTTTTCACATTATAAAACCCTACGAGGAAACATCCACAGCCCCAACCAATGTGTCTACTTGGAGCAATTTATTAATGCAAAAGAAAAAGATTACAAAGAGATTTTACAATAGAGTTTCTCACAATCGATCATCAACAAATGACCCTCCATGCTCTGTAAATAGAGATCATGGACCAATCAGGTGTTAAGCCATGGATCAATGGTCGTTAAGATCAAGGAGAGTATGAACCGTCAGATCACTTTATGTCGGGAACATATCATGGCCATCGGATTTCCTAACTACAAATGAAAACTAATGCATACTAAATAAACACACTAGGAACACACTTTTACCTAATGACACATTAGACCAAGTAGATCTTAACTAACTCCTAAGTGTCTAAATATCCTAACAATAATTTCCTTCTTTGATGCCTTCATGTGCTTCTGCAAGAATTGGTGGTCTTTCTGCCTCCATAACACATCTCCCCAAGATCTCATCTGGTCCCATCTTATACAACTATCCAGCTATGATTTGAAAGTCGGATGCATAGACTACCTTTTGTTTCTTTTGAATGATTGTGTACTTGTGAGGTGCCATTCCTATGGATAGGAACCGAACTATCTCGGCGAAGTGATCATCTACTTTTCTGATGGCCAACAACTGTGCATCTGGAAGTGTATCCTTCAGACTAGTAGGTTCCTCTCCATGTTCCAACCTAGATAAGTGATCAGGTCCTTTATTCATTCTTCCTAGCTTGACCACAATTTCAAAATCATACTCCTGGAATAGTAGTAGCCATTTGCATATTCTTCCCCCCAACACTGGCTTGTTGAATAATTACTTCAATGCAGAGTGATCACTGAACATCTTAAAATGTACTCCCAACAAATAATGTCTAAACTTTTGCAGCACATATACCATAGCCAAGCCTTCTCTTTCAGTCATAGTTTAGTTCCTTTCAATTGTAGAAAGCTTCCTGCTTGCAAAGGATATAGGGTGGTCAATGTCTCTTGCACCTGGCTATGCTAAGACTGATCCTAATGCAATGGACGAAGCATCGACATGAACATTGAAATCTTTACTCCAATCTGGAAAAACCAAGATGGGCACAGTGACCATTTTCTGTTTAAGTGTGTCAAAGCTCTGTTGGCATTCTTCTGTCCATTGGAACTTGCTATCTTTCTTTAAGAGCTTATCCATAGGTGTTGTTATCTATGCATAACCCTTAATTAACTTCCTGTAGTATCCAATGTGTCCTAATTCAGTGCGCGGCTGTCTAACTGAAGTGGGAGGAGGTAGATCAACAATGATGGCAATCTTGGAAGGATCCACCAACAATCCCTACTTACACACAATATGCCCTAGCATCACTCCAAAGGGTGAAAAGAAAATACACTTTTTCAGATTCAGGGAAATCTGACATTGTCTGCACTTTTCTAACATCAATCTCAAACATTCAATGTCATCTTTCATTAGGCTAAAAATAGTCCAATCATCAAAATAGGCTTCCAAGAACTTTTGTAAGAAGTCCTTAAATGCTTCGACCACCACCTTGGAAAATATGGTTGGTGCATTCTTCAAGCCAAAGGGAATCATTGTGTACTGAAAATAACTCCACTTTTTTGCAAATGTGGTCTTATGTCAATCTTCCTTAGCAATTCAGATATGGTGATAACCTGAAAATCCATCTGTGAACAAGTAGACGTCATGCCCTCCTACATTATCTAGAACTTCATTGGTAAAGTGTGTAGGGAATGGATCATGTAGACATGCATCATTCAACTTTCTTAGATCTACACAAATTTTGATTTCTCCTATCTTCTTATCTTGGACCACCATAGGGTTGATCCATTCAGATTCTTCAATAGGTTCTATGATTCCTGCTTCCAACATTCTATCTAATTCAATCCTAACTTTCTGCTTATATTTAGGATTGAGTCTGTAATATCTCTGCTTGATAGGTCTTGCATCTGGTCTTAAGGGGATCTTCATTTCTCCCATGGGCCCTTTAATGCCCTTCATGTATGTGAACTTGGTTGGAAACAAGTCCTGATATTCATGCAATAGCTCTGTGATCGTGCTAATAGTAGCATCATCCCAATAGTCTCCCACATTTGCTAATTTAGGTGTTTTCTCTATTCCAATATTAACTTTCTTAATTTTAATGGGTTGTCCAATAAAAGGTAACTCAATCCCTGGACCTTTTATGTCTCTGTGACCTTCGGTTTCTGCAATGCTTACATCTCTAGGGTCATCATCCTCATCAGTATTAATATTGTAGCAATCCTATAACTATTGAAGAAGCGCAGTCCATTCATCTCTTTCTTGGGAAAAGGGGAGGTTAGGTGCCTCCTCAAAGGCCTTCTGTCTCACAATTTGTCTATAAAGTTCTGATTCATTCCATACTAGTATGTAGTGATGAGGTGTTATTATGCTTGAAGATACCAGTTGATAGGCATGGTATCCAAGGTGTTAATGAACTTATGCATCAACTGTTCTTTAGGAGTATTATTCCAGGCCTCCTCACAACTTTGCATGTGGTCCTTAGGACAACTCTGACCTGTGTAACGAACTTCACATCCTTCTGCTTGGTCTGAAAAGTGCTTGTCAATAATTTGCAACATTGTTTCCACTCCGCAATGTTCCTCTTATGTGCTCCCCACCATCTAGTTGGTGTGGCTTTCAAGGTTTCATCCAGTGCCAACATCCTCTATTGTACTGGTACAAGTTTTTCAAATTCAGCTAGAAATGTCTCTAAGTGATTTAAACCATCAAATGTTGGAAGATTACTTTACTTATGTGCCAATCCAGTGAACTATTCTGATCAGTCTGGCACATTGTCGTGTGGAGACTTCATACATCCTATTTTGCCAATTTTCCAAGGCTTCCTCTGGGTCTAATGAACATTCATTTTCACTTCATCAATTGAGATTTCTATCTATTGTAGGATTAATGTAATCATGTTGTCTTGTTGTCAGCTTGTAGATGTTTTCTAGCTCATATGCGCGGTCTTCTTCCCTAATAGGTTCTGTGTAACTGCGACCTTCGTCTGGGTCTAGAGGTGAAATGAATTTAAGTCCATTACCCTCAAATTTCATTCTTCTCTTCTTTAAGTCAACAATAGTCGAATTGTTGAAAGCCCAATCAATTCCTAACAGCACAGGATTGGGACAACTATCATCGACAATTTCAATCACTTTGAAGTCTGCAAATGTCCTTATCCCATAGATGTCTACAGGGACATGCTCTAGTATTCCAAAAGGGCTCACCGCCTGCTGATTAGCCATCCTGAGCTTGATAGGAGAGTAAATCAATCTAGTTTTTCCCATCAGTTCCCAAGTCTACTTCGTCATAACATTGACCTCTGATCCTAAGTCGAGGACCACATAGTCCACATCATAGTATCCAATCTAAGAACTAAGGTGTAATTCCTTGTTTGTTCTTCTTTTTCTTGATACTTGGTTCACAGCTCTACTCAACATAGGGTCTATTCTCCCAATTTCATACTGTCTTACTAGGTGTTGTAATTATTGTATAGCCTTTTCATCTTTAATCAAATTGATGCACGTATATAAAAATTCCATGAGCTTGCTCACCTCTTTTCCTTGTCTAGCTATAGCAGACTGATCAAATGTTGGTGGCATTTCACATTCTCTTACTTCTGGTTGTACCTTATATGAAGAAGATTTTCCTTCTACATTTTTTTTCCTTGCTTCTTCAAAAGTATGCCTCTCTCCTTGGATTGAACAAATATGTCTTCTCTACAACTCTTATGGTCCCTGATCCTTCTGTAGTCTTTCCTGGGGTCACTCTATCTTCTCATGTTGCAGCGCCTCCTCTAGTAATAACAACGACTCTAGGGTCCTCACTGGGAGGTTCTGCTGATATCAATTGTACTTGTTGTTTTCCTCCTCATCTCTCCTGGAGTTTGGCCAACAATACTGGACAATCCACAATAATATGGTCGAACAAGCTACAGTAGTTGCAAGTGGTACAAGGGTTATGACAATCCCTTGCCAAATGTCCTGCTTGTGCGGAGTTATAATAGATAATATGACCTCTACCTCGACCCATACCTCCACCTCGTCCTCTTCCTCTGAATCCACCACGAGGGTTGAAGTTTCCTCTTCCTGGGGATTTGAACTGCGCATTGTTTCCTTCTTGTTGTGTTTCTCCTTGAATTTTATATGGATCCCTTGATATTTCATGCATGAGATCATAAGCCCTACAATCCTTCTCATCATGTCCCACAGACTTACAGAATCTGCAGTAAATATTGGTAGGTGTCTGGACATATTTTTTCATATAATAACATTCACCATGGTGATGTCTAGTTCTACATACCTAGAACCAGGGTATAGTAGTCTGCTTCAAAGGACTAGGTGCTCCAAAGGCCAAGTATTCATCAAATAAGGGACAATGCTCCTTGTCATGGCCCTCTGATTTACATATGATACACCATATATCTTCTCTTTTCTCCTTCCCTTTATCTTTCTTCATATCTTCGACCTGTAAAGATAAACTGGTTAACCGATTCAAAATTTGACTCATACTTGGGTTGGATTCTCCTACAAGGAATACTTTTAATTTCATGGAAATATCCAGAGCTTCAGCCTACAAAGCAATTTTTTGTTTCATTAGAGGAACTATGATATGTGGCAGGAGGGTAGAAATGAACCATTCTTTATTTTGTTCATCTGAAATATGAAAATTCAAGTGGCCTGTCAGGGTCTTAAACCTTTGATCGAACTCCCAAATAGGTTCAATGGCCTTCTGCCTGATTTCTTTCCTCCTTATAATACATTGTGACTCCGACTTAGCTTTCTTGAATTTTGTTCTCAACGCAGTCTTAATGTCATTCAACGGCTTAGGTTGGGCAGTCATTGTAGAAAAATTCATGTACCATCTCAGTGCATGATCCCTCAAGGTAGTATTGAATTGAGCTCTCTTAACAGTTTCATCAGTGACTTTCTTAATGCTCCAAACAGCTTCGCATAGGAACTAGTGTTGGTCAGGATCTTCAGATCCATCTCCTTTGAATATGGGTAACCTCATCTCATCTGCCATAGATCTTCCTTGGTTGAGGAGAAGGTTAGAGAAGTCTGAGAGCACAATCTCAGTGTCTATAATTCTGAAGAAGTTATTGGAGCCGAAGCTCTGTATTTCAGTGCATTCTGTAACTACGCACAACACCAAGTATGTGATACAACGCGCATCACTGAAATTAGTAATACATCATTTATTTGTGTGTTGATGTGATTTGTGTATGAATGATTTAAAGTCTTTGAATTCTATCATATATTCAGAAAATATAAAGTTTAGTATTATCAAGTTTCTTTATTACACCACGCAATGAAATCGTGTGTCACGTTGTTTTAACACAAAGCACAATTTATAGTTAAGTTAGTCATCCAAGAAAAATTTGAAAACTCAAAACATAGCATTGAGTTGCACATAAGTATAGTGGGCGCTACAGATCCAAGATCTAGTATTAGAGAAGGTTGATCAGAATAATTTTATAAGAGCAATAGCTCCGTTGAAAGGAGAAACCATGGCTTCTAGTCCAAATATGAAACCTCCCACTTTTACAGGGAAAAACTATGAGTTATGGTCTTTGACTATGAAGGCACTATTCTTAGGTCAAGATGTATGGGAGATAATCGAGAATGGCTATGTGGAACCAGCAGTTCAGGAAGCATATAATGCACTCACATGAGTTGAGAAGGATGTTTTGAAAGATCAAAGGAAGAAGGATGGAAAGGTGATGTTTTACATACATCAATCCATGCATGAGAGCATACTCCCAATATTTGCATCAACAAAGCAAGCCTAGGAAGCATGGGACATACTACACACCTCTTATCAAGGTATGTTAAAAGTTAAGACTTCAAAATTACAAATTCTTAGAAGATATTTTGAAACTCTGTCAATGAAATACACAAATTCAATAGATTCATTTTAAACCCATGTCATTGGCCTAATAAATTAGATTAAGTCTCATGGTGAAACCAGATAAGACAGAAAAGTTGTTGATAAAGTACTTAGGAGTCTTCCTCCTAAATTTGATACTCTTGTTGTGACCTTAGAAGAGAACAAAGAGCTGAGTCAACTTAGTCTAGATGAAATTCAAGCTTCCTTCACTAATCATGAACAAATATTGAATAGGTCAAATATGTTATTAGAGAATGCATTTTATGCGCAATCATCTATAAGTCGTGGAAGAGGAAGGGGGAGAGCTAACTCTAGAGGTAGAGGAATAATTTATGTCAGAGGTGGATGCAGTAGCAGTCCTAGAAATACCGGTGGAAGAAATCAAAATCCAAATAACAGTCAACCAAGTAATCAAAAATTTGATAAATCAAAGATTTGGTTCCATTATTCTAAAAAGTATGGACATTATGCATATGAGTGCAGGAAGAGATAGTATAATCAGAACAAGAAAGGACAAGATCAGTCACACAGTGCAAATAGTCCCTCCATACCTATGTTTATGGTGTGTGTTGAAGCAATGCCTATAGTCTCCCCAGTTGAATGCAATGTTTCTCAAGAAAGTCCATGTAACATATGGTATCTAGATTTAGGTTGTAGTAACCACATGATAGGAAACTTAGAATTGTTTTCTAGTTTGGATAAGTCAGTCCAAACTAAAGTTGTACTTGGAATAGATATCCAAGTCACTATATTAGGCAAATGAAGTATTAACATTCTAACTAAACAAGGAGAATAAAATGTTATGCCTGATGTATATTATGTTTATGGTCTGAAGCATAATTTGATGAGAACGGGAAAGTTTTTACAAAAATGATATAGAATCTACATGGAAGATAATCATTATGTGATTATGGATAGATCTCCAAGCAATCAACTTATTGTGAGAATCCAAATGACAAGTAACAGAATGTTCCCATTGACATTGAAGCCAGCGAAGAAAAAAAATATAGCACAAGTTGTTGGAAAAGGATAAGAAGTGTAGTTATACACTGCATTTACAATAGAAAGTGTGCATAGATCCAAGGAAGGAAAAACTAGTGCGCACAGTACCAAGAGAGGAGAAGAAAACAATGCAGAGATATAGGCAATATTCCAATATGAAGTGAAGGATGACTCATGGCTATGGAATTTCATATTTGTACCTTTAAACTTTGGAGGTATGAAGTTGCTACACACAAAGGATATGGTAAAAGGTTTTCCATTAATTGAAAAACCAGAAGGAATATGTGAAGCATGCATTTTTGGAAAGGAGCATAGAGAATCATTTCCAATTGGTAAGTCATACAGAGAAAAAAATCCACTAAAAATCGTACACTCAAACATTTGTGGACCAATTCAAACACCATCTATAGGAGTCAATACATATTTTCTGACATTTATTGATGATTTCTCAAGAAAAATATGGATTTATTTTCTAAAACATAAATCTGACGCATTGGGTTGTTTTCAGTAGTTCAAATCACTTTTGGAGAAGCAAAGTGGTTATTACATCAAGGTTCTAAGAACTGAAAGAGGAGGAGAATACATTTCAAGAGAGTATAATAACTTTTGTAAAGTTCATAACATATACAAGAAATTCACCGCGCGATAGACACCATAGGAAAATGGTGTCATAGAAAGGAAGAATCAAACCATCATGGAAATGGCGTGTTGTATGTTGGAAGCCAAACATTTGTAAAATGAGTATTGGGATGAAGCATTAGAAACTGCAGTATACATCATGAACAAATTTCTGGCAAGAGTGTGAAGAACAAATTTCGTCAAGAATCTTGGACAAGTATGAAGCATAATGTGGCGCACTTAAATTTTTTTGGTTGTGTCGCATATGCACATGTTCCAAATGAGTTGAGAAAGAAGCTAGAAAACAAAGGACATAAATGTATATTTTCTGGGTATTCTGAAGATACAAAAGCATACAAGTTGTATGACCCTGTCGTAAGAAAGGTCATAATCATTCGTGATGTTCAGTTTGTGGAGAATGAAGCATGGGATGGAAGCATAGAAAAGACAATCAAAACTATTGATGCTATAGGGCATGATGACATAGAATAAGAAGTGGTTCAAACACCATGTACGAATTAGTGAATAGTTCCTTCCACTTCTGGAAATGTGACACAAAGTGCAACAAAAACTATTCCAGAAATATCATCAGGTGTGCAGTCCACACCTACAACGCAACAAACTCCAACAAGAAGTCCAAGTAGTTATACATCTCCAGATACAACATTAGCAAGTTTGCTACTAAGGAAGGCAAGAAATCTGTGATATATCGATAATGAGGACACACGAAACTCATTTTCAATTTTTTCTCTGTTTTCACAAATAGATGATCCATTAACTTTTGAAGAACTTGTCAAAGATGATGTATGGGATCAAGCCATGGATGAAGAAATCGGATGCATAGAGAATAATCATACATGGAAATTGGTAGATATAACTGAATATAAGGATGTGATAAGTGTCAAATGGATTTATAATACTAATCAAGATGCAAAAGCACAAGGAAAGGCTAGTTGAAAGAGGTTTTACACAACAACCTGGAATTAATTTCAATGAAACGTTTGTGTTTGTTGCATGCATGGACACATTCAAAATTGTGTTGTTGTGAAGAACAAATGGCATGTTTACTAAAAGGATGTAAAGTTATAAATTTTGAATGGACATTTAGAAGAAGAAGAAGTATATGTGGAACAACCACAATGATATGAGATTTCAAGGTATGAAAACAAAGTGTACAGATTGAAGAAAGCACTGTATGGATTAAAGCAAGCTCCCAGAGCTTGGTACAGTCGCATAGATTCCTACCTCATTCAAAATGGATTTTAGAGAAGTGAATTTGAGCCAACATTGTACATCAAAGAAAATAAGCAAGGTAACATGTTAATTGTTTTCTTATATGTAGATGATTTTATTTTTACAAGAGATTTTGGCATAGAAGAATTTAAGTCAGTCGGGAAGGATGAATTTGAAATGATGGATTTGGGGCTTATGAGATATTTTCTGGGTATTGAATTTCACCAATCCAATGCTGGTATATTTATCTCAAAATATAAGTATGCTCATGAAATTTGAAAAGATTCAATATGATAAATTCCAAAGCAGCCCCAACACATGTCATAACAGGATTGAAGTTAAGCAAGGAAGATGAAGGGTCCAAGGTGGATCCCACTCTATTTAAAAGGATGGTAGGAATCCTTATGTATCTAATAGAAACAAGACCTGATATTATCTATGGAGTGGGCATAATTTCAAGGTTCTTGGAAACTCCAAAAGAATCCCATTTGAAGGTAGGAAAGAGAATTCTGAGATATGTGAATGAAACAAAATATTTTGGCATTAGGTATTCTACTTTAGAAGATTTCAGACTCATTTGATGCACTAACAGAGATTGTGGAGGAATCATAGATGACAGAAAAAGTACCTTTGGGTACACTTTTCAGTTTGGAACAGGTATAATATCATTGGAATCAAGGAAGCACCCCATTGTGACTCTTTCTTCATTAGAAGCCGAGTACGTCGCAGCTACAAGTGCAGCTTGTCAAGCAGTTTGGATGAGAAGAATGTTAAAATATTTGTTGCAAGAACAACAAGAACCAACAACAGTATTTTGTGACAAAAATTCTGCCATCATGTTATCAAAGAATCATGTGTTTCACAAGAAAAAAAATCACATTGATACAAGGTATCATTTTATCAGAGAATTGTTGAATAATAAAGAGATATGTTTAGAGTTTTGCAAGTCAAAAGAACAAATTGCAGACATATTTAAAAAATATTTAGCAAGGGATGTATTTCATCATTTGTGCAGTAGTTTGGGAGTTTGCATAGTGACATATGATTGACAGTTCAAGCAAATTCAAACTTTTGATGTAAAATTTTTGTGTCATGTAAATCCCACCTACTTATAATTAAGGGGGAGTGTTGGAAATAGTAATTACAAGTCGATGATTTTTACGTCTTCGCTGATTTTCCAGTCAATCAATTTGTCAGTTTGCAACTATAGTTCATTAGTTTACACTTACGTTTATGAAAACTTAGTTTTTTGTCAGTCAGCAAGAAGGGGTCTTATTTAATGAAGTCGATGTTAATCTTTCTCAAGTCTAGTTAAGTAGATAAGAGTCAATCAAATTTATTTTTGTCTTAAATGTTAATTCGGTTAGCTTTTGTAGGAAGTAGTAGTCTTAGTCTTATATATATTTGAGTTTGTAAGCAGTCGATATGGAGAGAGAGAGAGAGAGAGATACACATGATAGGCATAAGAAGCAGTAGCAACTGATGAGAAGGTTAGAGAAGTCTGAGAGCACAAGCTCATTGTTTGTAAGTATCAAGAAGTTGTTGGAGCCGAAGCTCTGTATTTCAGTACATTCTATAATTTTGCACAACACCAAGTCTATGATACAACGCGCAACACTTAAATCAGTAATACATCAATTATTTGTGTGTTGATGTGATTTGTGTATGAATGATTTGAAGTCTTTGAATTCTATCATATATTCAGAAAATATAAAGTTTAGTATTAGCAAGTTGCTTTATTACACCACACAATGAAATCACACATCACGTTGTTTTAACACAACATGCAGTTTATAGTTAAGTTAGTCATCATGTAGAAATTTTTGAAAACTCAGAACACAACATTGAGTTGTGCAGAAGTATATTGGGCACTACAAATCTGAGATATTGTATCAGAGCAAGTTGATCACGGTAATTTTATAAGAGAAACATCTATGTTGAAAGGATAAACCATGGATTCTACTTCAAATATGCAACCTCCCACTTTTACACAAAAAAACTGTGAGCTATGGTATTTGACTATGAAGGCATTGTTTTGAGGTCAAGAAAAATTATAAATTAGCAATTCTACTACCAGAAGATCTCTACAATCCATGAATGTTGATAAATCGGCTAGAAATAAGCCCTATCATCCCACCATCACTCTTGTGCAAGAAGTGCAAGACCCACATGCATGAGAACAGTTAGTTAGATTCGATCCCACTAACTGAAGCACTACCTCGCTATAAATATGCCTTGATACACATTAAAAAAGGAAATATAGAAAACACATAGATATGATACGATGTAGATTGGTTGCCTTGGCGGGTGGCTCGGTGCATGAGTTAATTCGGATAAACCATCACCTACACTTGTTCCTTATGATATTCCTGATGCCAAATGAACAATGAACAAGTATAGAGTTTATCCAAATCGAGAACGGTCATGGACGGTACGTGACATTTGGGATACGTGACATTTGGGAATCAATAGCCTCCAACACATTTCCAGGGGCAAAGCAGACTATATTAACGTTTTATAAAAAAAAATGTCCTTCATAAATACGTTCAGGGGACCTGATTGCCCGTTTGGAAAGATGGTGTAATGATCCCAAGCCAAATTCTTTCTTGGAATCACTAACTACTACTAATTTATTGAGTTTTTAAGTGTATACAAGATTCATCAACACATGGAGATCACAATATATTCAAGATGTAGAAGCACAAGCAAAGATCTGACCT
>SNQJ01S0071294.1:0-13469 GCA_010110895.2 Picea sitchensis | reverse complement strand
TGTGCTATGGCTCTATGATATATGTGCGGGGTCCAACAGTAGTACTCGGCCCAATATCTCAGGGCACTAACTAAGGAGGATAGATCGTACCCTTAGCCGTACTACCCGACTACCCAGGTGCTAGAGAGTATCTTCCCGAGTGCTATTCTCGGTGACACTATAACAGTCCAGTAGGCGATAGGTTTATCTAAAGACGGCTTCAGGAAATCTAGGCCGATCCGTACACAGGTGATGTTTGATGCGCTACCACTCGAAGGGCTACCAACAGGGGTTACCAAGGTGGCCAATAAATGTGCGCTTAAGAACCACTTGTATTTCTTGCATGTATGAATCCCTCAACTGCGGGTTTATGTGCGTAATGACAGATCTTTGTGGCTTAAAGATGCCGGAATACATCTCTACCCTGAAGAAAAAAATTCCCACAATTTCTTCCAAGGAAATTGCTCTGATACCACTTGCAAGATACCGGATATAATAAATATGCAGAACATAAATAAAATGCTAGAAATGGCAGAATAACAGTAATATAACCAGCATAATCTTCACAATAACATAGAGATGATATAAGAACAACAACAGAAATAGAACTTTGATTCAGAAAGCAATGTTCATGGGCCTCTTCGAGGGGGCAACCTCCAATCGAGCAATGCTTTGTTACAATAATCTCCAAGCTAGGGTTCTCATACCCTCGACTCTTATTTATACTAAAAAGAAACATCTAGAGGAAGATCCTTCTAGAAGCGGAAGCTTCTATTAGGTCTTCTTACATCCGCCTTATTCTATTTTATTGAAAGGCTTTATTAATATTGACCTTTATTACATCCAAATATATTGATCTACCTATGTGCGGGTTAGGACCCTAACAGAATAATCTTGGATTTCTTCACCATTTCCCTTCTAGTTTTCTATTTGTTAGAAGAGCTCTCACATAGGGGACTCAAGAGCCTTCCCTTGTAAGAAGAGGGGATCCATAAGTCCCCCTTTTTTCTTTGGTGTCTGCCCACTAATATAAACTCTCCATTGGTGGCATGAATATTAGTCAATTGTTTGATTAATTTTGGTTCTAATTTCCTTATGCATTGTAGTTTTGTTTCTTTAGTTGTTATTAGCTTAGTTTCTTATTTGTTTCTTGTGTTTGATGTGTCTAACTCTTGCACTAACTTCTGTCATGTTCAGTTGACCCAACTGGACTTGTAGGTGTCCCTCTTTTTCTCATCCAAGTGGCAAAAATGATACAACAATAGTTTTAAGGAGGAAGTTAAGGGTCTCATGAGTTGGTTTGGAATCCTCTTCACTTTATTACAATTGGTTTCCTAGTCTCAAGGAGTAGGTTAAGGGTCTCATGAGTTGGTTGAGATTCTTTCTCACTTTTGTCCTTGAGTGGTTAAGAGATCTTGAATTTGTGGATCTTGTCTCCTTGGATTATGGAGACTAAGGAAGCTATTTAAACTCCTTATTGGGAGAGATTTAGGGAGGCTATTTTAGAGGCTCTTCTGGAGACTCTTTTGAGAGCCCTTTGAGGAGAGAATCAAGAAATCATGCTTGTGGTTTGTAAGCCCCTTCATTGGGAGAGTTGAGCCCCCTCCATTGGTGTGAATGTAGTCCTTCTGGTGTCTGAAGAAATTTCACTTATGTGAGAGCCTTGGAGCATGTGCCACATTTTCTGAGAATATTTCAGCCCTATCAAAGGAAGGATAATCAAGCAATTTGAATTCCAAGCGGATCTAGAGACGTAGCCAGGAAGTCCTGGTGAACTTCGTTAACAACTTGGTGATTTCTTATGCATGTTTTATTTACACAATTATGATTATTAAATACATTAAGTGATGGATTATGAGACTAAAAAATCCACCAAGTTAATATTCAATTTGGATTCAAGTCTTCATAAATACTTGTTTCTAACTTTGATGCAATCAAGTTCAATATATCCACAATTATAAATTTGACCTTAATTAAGTGGCCTAGAACCAAAATACGTTTGGTATCAGTGCCACTCCAGTTCAGATGAATTGGTATGATAGCAGGATTGATAGGTATTGCAGGTGTTGAATGCAAGATGGAAAAGACACCAAAATAGGAATGACTCAACAAGTTACAGGAAATCAACCAAAGAATTCAAGTAGATAATGTCGAGTTGAAGAAGATGTTGCGAGATGCAGAAGAAGAGAATCAGAGATTGTGAAGTCAATTACAAGCCATGGAAGAGGCTTTGGAAAAAATTTCAGGTGATGAAGGCTTAGTAAATACATCCCCCACACCTGATCCAAAAATGGTAACCGAGGTAAACAATACTTCTCTAGTTTCATGTTCTTCTCCTCATGATGATGACTTTAGTGCTTTTTAAAAACACACAACAAGAATTGGCTTGAAGCTAATAAAGAAAATGAGATATGATGGAGGAGACCTTGGAGCCAATGACTAAGGCATTGTGAATCCCATCGAACCAATATAAATACCTCTATATGAAGGATTGGTCTATGCCAGAAAGGTATTTGGAGAATGCTCCAAAACCATAGAAGCAAGAAAGTCCTCAAGTGACAAGTCTAAATTAGTGTAGGCTAAGAGCACATCATATATTATTGATGATCGTGATTACGAGGCATCTCCAAAGGGAGATGATCATTACAAAAGGGGAGCTCAGACAAGTTTTCCTCGCTAGGCCTACGACAAAGACAACCAAACAAGGTATGACAACTCTCTTTATTCAAATGTTCCTTTTGATTACAAGCAAGTTGGCAATGCAAAGAAAATTTTATGGCACATAAACCATGTACATTTTGTGCTTTGAATAACCATGTTGTTTCCAAGTGCTGGAAAATAATGGATTTGTACATGAAGGTTATGGCAACCAAGAAAAATCTAAGACATGAAGAACCTTATCCATATCAAGAGAAAAATAAGGGCATGTAAAAATGTGTAAATAAGAACCGTTGCACCCATTGCAACAAGGGTGGACATCAGGAAGCCACATGTTGGACACTCCATCCAGAGCTACGTCCCAAGCAGGACAAAGTTGGGAAAGAACCTATGAAGGAAACAACTGACGAAGAAGCTCAAAAAGGAAGCCAGCTACAGGAAAAGAGATAGCTCAAAAGGGAGAACCTATTCATCTTGATCATTGAAAGGATGGGTAGAATTTTTGAGTTAGTTGATAGTGGCCATCATTGTAAATCTCATGTTGCTTCTAAGACCCCATAGAAGGGAACATTTGTAAAAGTGATGAGATGTATAACATCACTTATCCATGAAACATAGTGATATTTAAGGCCTTTTTGAGTAACTGAGTCATGGGGCTCCAAAATACCTCAAAAATCAAAGTTCTCAGAATTCAACAAAAACACACCAAGTAGAAGAGCTCGATGAGATATTTCCAACGACAAAAATGGCTCGTCAAATTGAGTCACGATGAAAAAGATATGGCCATATGAATTTTTTGGGAAATAAGCGAAATTGGTGAACTCGGTATCGTACTGACATCAACATGACATTAGCATGTTGACATGGAAGCACGAGAGGTCACCACATGTCATCCATATGGATGATGTGGCATGTCATACACGTTGATGTGGTAGTACAGATGTTGACGCAGGATGATGACATGCATGCAATACAAGTTGATGTAATAGTACGAAATGACATTGCGATGACATCATCATCTGACATGGAAGTATGGAACTGACATAGAAGACCATACGGATGACATCAACATGACATGGCATGTTGACTAGGTGTTGATGTGGTAGACTGTACAATTGATGTGACAAACCGTGCAAGTGACGTGGCAGAATGTGCAGCTGACGTGGTAGACCATACAACTGACATGGAAGATTATACAGATGACATGGAAACTTTACATTAGCATGAAGTCAGAAGGGTGATGTGGAAACACCAGAGGTCGCCACATGTCACTTGAAAATGGATCTTTTGGTTGCCACTTGGGCCAATTAAAAAATGCCACATGGCACCTCCTAAAGGTCACCACATGGTAGAACTGTATCTTAACATATTTTTTTGAGATCCGTACAAGAAATAAATGCAGGTGGTATGACCTGCGGGGAATGCAAATTGAGACAGAGAGCACATGAGGGGCCTGGAAGTGATAGTGATGAAATTTGACGAAAGTATAATCATTTTTACATGATTTTTCTCCATGAATCCATTGGTGTAGTCAGAATTTGGATCTGAGTAGTATACTTTTAGGGATCATGATTGAAGCCCACTTTTTTCATTAATGCATGGAACACAAATCGAGGCAGAGAGCCTAGGAGGGGTCTAGAAGTCACAGTCTCATAATTTGATGAAAGTATAATCAGTTTTGCACGATTGTTGAAAAATATTCCACTGGTGCATTAATAATTTAGATCTGAGCAACGCATTTTTTGGCTCGTGGCAGAAACCCATTTTTTTCATTAATGCATGACACGTTTTTCAAGGTAGATTTGCACCTTTAAGAACATGGTCGAGTTTACATTGAAAAGTTGCATAATGATGAGATGAACCTTTTGGTGTTGTGTATGTTGAGTTTTGAGCCACATATTGAGCGCCTTGGCATGAAAACCAATGTAAGTTTTATGCATTTATGGTTTTTTCCTTCTTTTTGAAAAATGCAAGAGGATGAATGTATGTTGCAGATTTTAGTGCTCTTTGAGTGTTGCAACAAAGCAACAAGATTTGAATTATTGCAGGAAATCCATATTTTGAGACTTACACTCAAATCGAGATGATGCAGTAACAAGCCATTTTGACACTTCGACAGAAAGTAGTCATGTTTACAACCAAAAGTCTCATAAATGTTAGACGAGTATGATGATGATGGAATTTGCCATATTTAGTATGCTGTACATGTTTGTAATGGAGGATTTAAGAACCATAGAGTTCCCACTAGTGCACATTTGGGGGTATTTTCCTTAATGAAGTTGATGTAAAAGGTTGTAATCAACCACTCTTGAAAGTAAGGATGAGACTGAGAGGAATTGTTTTCTATGCCTAAACATTGTAAGCCTTGTTGGAAACATTGTAATGGGTCTTATAGCCATTGTTGAGTGAGAGACATTGTTTTGCTTAGGCATGTTTTGGTAACATTGTAATGGGTCTTGTAGCCACTGTTGAGTAAGAGGCATTAATTTGTCCAAGGCTTGTTTTGTAAATTATTGTAAACTTGTCCATGACTGTTTTATAAACTATTGAGAAATATTGTATTTATTTAAAAAGTTTTAATCCATGTATTTTCAGCTATGGATTTGCATTGGTGCAAGTGTTGGCATCAACATCCTCATTCTGAAGTACAAAGGTGAAGGAGAAGAAGGATGCAGACTTTCAGAGACATTTGTTATGAAGATCAGGGAATCGGCTACAGATTTGCATTGGTGCAAGTGTTAGCATTGACATCCTCATTCCGAAGTACAAAGTGAAGGAGAAGAAGGGTGTGGCCTTTCAGAGACATTTTTATGTAGATCAGGGAATCCAATGCATATTTTCATTGATGCAAGTGTTGGCATCGACATCTTCATTCCAAATAACAAAGGTGAAGGAGAAGAAGGGTGTGTAATACTATTTCTAGAAGCTGGTTGCGAATATTCAAGTTCCTTCCATACTTTTGGAGGACTAAAACTGATTTTTGTGGGGAGCTATGATCAAGGAGGATATCCACACGTGGAACTATTACTTTTCATACCATGAATAAGATCATTAAAATGCTAATTAATGATAGGTGGTAAAGAATAATTAATGCTTATGAATGATTTATTTAAATTGTAAAAAAATGATTAATACTTAAAATGAGTATGAGAAACTCATGTATTAGTTATGCACATTGAAAAAATGATTAATGCTTGAAGTGAGTTTGAGAATCTCACATAGTATTGATTTAATTTTAGAAAGGGAAATTAGTTTTGAGAATCCAAGTCAAAAACTATTTTCCTAATTTTAAGGGGAAGTTGGTTTCTTAGTTTTAAGGAGGAAGTTAAGGGTCTCATGAGTTGGTTTGGAATCTTCCTCACTTTACTAAAAATGGTTTCCTAGTCTCAAGGAGGAAGTTAAGGGTCTTATAATATGGTTGAGATGATTTCTCATTTTTGTCTTTGAGTGGTTATGAGATCCTAAATTTGAGGATCTTGTCTCTTTCGATTATGGAGACTAAGGAAACTATTTAAACTCCTTATTGGGAGATATTTAGGGAGGCTCTTTTAGAGGTTGTTTTGGAGACTCTTTTGATCTATTTTTGAGGAGGGAATCAAGCAATCATGCTTGTGGTTTGTAAGACCCTTCATTGGGAGAGTTGAGCCCCCTCCATTGGGGAGAATGCAGTCCTTCTAGTGTCTGAAGAAACGTCACTTACATGAGAGCCTTGGAGCATGTTCCACATTTTGTGATAATATTTAATCCCTACCAAAGGAAGGATAATAAAAATATTCATATTCCAAGTGGATAAAGAGATGTATCTAGGAATTCCTAGTGAATTCCGTTAACAACTCGGTTATCTGTTGTCTCTTGTTTTCTTATGCATGTTTAATTTCCATAATTATGATTATTAAATGCATTAAGTAATGGATTATGAGAATAACAAATCCACCAAGTTAATATTTAATTTGTATTCAAGTCTTCATAAGTACTTCTTTCCATCTTTGATGCAATCAAGTTCAATAGATCCACAAATATAAATCTGACCTTAATTAAGTGGCCTAGAACTAGAATAAGTTTGGTATCAGTGTCACCCTGGTTCATATCAAGTGGTATCATAAGAGGATTGACATGTATTGTAGGTGTTGAATGTAAGATGGAAAAGACACCAAAGAATGCATGGCTCAACAAGCTACACGAAATAAACTAGAGCATTCAAGCATATAATGTTGAGTTGAAGAAGATGTTGCGAGATGCAAAAGAAGAGAATCAGATATTACAACTTCAATTACAATCCAGGAAAGAGGATTTGGAAAAGTTTCTAGGTGATTAAGGATTAGCAAAGACATCCCCCACACCTGATCCAAAAAAGATAACTGAGGTAAACAATACTTCTTCAGTTTCATGTTCTTCTCCTCATGATGATGATTTTGGTGCTTTTGAAAAGCACACTACATGCATTGGCTTGAAGCTAATGAAGAAAATGGGATATGAAGGAGGAGGCCTTGGAGCCAATGGCCAATGCATTGTGAATCCCATCGAAATGGTGGAAATACCTCAATATGAAGGATTGGGATATGTCATAAAGGTGGTTGGAGAACGCTCCAAAACCATATAAACAAGAGGGTTCTCAAGTGACAAGTCTGAATCAGTGCAGGCTGAGAACACATCATACCTTTCTGATGATCGTAATTACGAGTCCCCTCCAAAGAGAGATGGGAATTACAAAAGGGGAGATCAGGAAAGTTCTCCTCGCCAGACCTACACTAGAGACAACCAAGAAAGGTGTAAAAAGCCTCATTATTCAAATGTCCCTTTTTATTACAAGCAAATTGGCAATATAAAGAAAAGTTTATGGCATAGAAAACCATGTACATTTTGTGGTTTGAATAACCGTGTTGCTCCAAATTGTTGGAAAGTAATGACTTTGTATATGAAGGTTATGGAAACCAGGAAGAAGACAAGACATGAAGACCCTTCTCCACATCAAGAGAAAAAGAAAGGCATGAAAACATGGGTAAATAAGAAATATTGCACCTATTGTAACAAGGGTGGACATCAAGAAGCCACATGTTGGACACTCCATCCAAAGCTATGCCCCAAGCAGGAAAAATTTGGGCAAGCACCTATGAAGGAACCAGTTGGAAAAGTATATTAGAAGGTAATCCAACTATAGGAAGAAGGCCAACTACAGGGAAAGAGACAACTTGAGAGGGAGAACCTATTTTTCTTGATGACTGAAAGGATGGGTAGAATTTTTGAGTTAATTGATAGTGGCCATCATTCTAAATCGCTTGTTGCTTCTAAGACCACATAGAAGGGCACATTTGTAAAAGTGATGAGATGTATAACATCACGTATCCATGCAACATAGTGATATTTTAGGCCTTTTTGAGTAACTGAGCCATGGGGCTCCAAAATACCTCAAAAATGAATGTTCCTAGAATTCAACAAAAACACACCAGGTCAAAGAGCTCGATGAGATATTTCCAATGGTTCAAACAACTCGTCAAACGGAGTCTCGATGCAAAAGATATCACCATCTAAAGTTTTTGGGAAATAAGTGAAATCGTTGATGTCCATACAGTTCTGACATGGCAACATGAGACACTTCCACGTGTCATCTATATAGATGATGTGGCATGTCGTACAGGTTGATGTGTCAGTACGGATGCTAACTTAGGATGATGGCATGGTAGGTTGTACAGGCTGATGTGGCAGTACATAATGATGTCGGGATGAAATCATCATCCGAAGTGGCAGACCATATGAATGGCATTAGCATGATGTGTATGACCGTACGGATGACGTTGATATGACATGGCATGTTTATTGGGTGAAGATGTGGCAGACCGTACAATTGACATGGAAGAACATGTAGTTGATGTGGTATATCTTAAAACTAACGTGGAAGCTCGTACAGATGGCGTGGTAGTATGACATCAGCAGGGTGACATGGAAACACCAAAAATGGCTCTTTTGGCTACCACTTGGGCTAATTAAAAAATGTAGTGTGGAAATCCCATGAGGCACCACATGGCACTTCCCAGAGGCCACCATGTGGCAGAACCATACCTTGGCACATTTTTTTAGATCTGTACAAGCAATTGATGCAGGCGGTATGACCTGAAGGGCACACAAATCAAGGAAAAGAGCTTAGGAGGGGCCTGGAAGTGACAATGACATAATTTGAAGAAAGTACAGTAATTTTTGCACGCTTTTTCGCCACGAATCCACTGGTGTAGTAACAATTTGGATTTGATCAACATATTTTCATGGAACATGACTAAAGCCAACTTTTTTCATTAATGTATGGCATGCAAATCAAGGCAGAGAGCCTAACAGGAGTCCATAAGTCACAGTGTCATAATTTTACGAAAGTATAGACATTTTCGCATGATTTGTTTCCAAAAATCCACTGGTGTAGTCAAAATTTGGATCCAAGCAACATATTTTTAGGCTCATAGAAGAAGCCCATCTTTGTCATTAATGCATGGCATGTTTTACGAGGTAGAGTTGTACCTTTTAGAACAAGGTCAGGTTTACAGTCAAAAGTTGCAGAATGATGAGACAAACTTTTCGGTGTTGTGTATGTTGAGTTTTGAGCCACATGTTGAGCACCTTGGCACTAAAACCCATGTAAATTTTATGCATTTATGGTTTTTTCCTTCTTTTTGAAAAATGCATGAGGATGAATATATATTGTAGATTCAGGTGCTCTTTGAGTGATACAACAAGGCAACACTATTTGAATTGTTGTAGGAAATTCATTTTTTTAGCCTTACACACAAACCGAGATGGTGTTGTAAGAGGCCATTTTGACACTTCAACAAAAAGTAGTTATGTTTACAGCCAAAAGTCTCAAAATTGCGAGATTGGTATGATGATGATAGAATGTTTCTTATTTATTATGTTGTAAATGTTTGTAATGGGGGGTTTAAAAGCCATAGAGTTCCCACAGGTGTCTACAACCAAAGGAAATGCAAAGTGGATCCAGGACATCAACACATAGCAATCTAGTTATTATTTATCTCTCTTACGCCTACTTCGCAAGTATATCTCTGATCTTAACACAATAATGCAATAACAATATGTCATATGGAAAATAACACAACATCAATCAAAAATAACAACAAGATATACATGGTTCACCCTCTCCCTAGGGCTATGTCCACATAACTGTGTTTCTTGATATATTGTATGAAAACATACAGTTCTATCTACGCATTTAGCTTACAGATCTCTCTCTCTTTATATCTCTCTCCCTCCTCCATGTGCACCTAGCTGCGGGGTTGATCTTCGCACCCAGTTGAAGATCTTACAATATAGTCTCAATATTGTTCTCTACAACAATAATCAACAATGAACAACAACAACCATAGTATCAATGAACCAACTTAGAAAGAACCCTCCTAGGTCTTGTAGAACTTTATTTATACATTACATAGCCAAATTCTAGGTGTCAAAACCCTAGATACAAAACCCTAGGTGCCTAAACCCTAGGTCAACTTGAACCATTCTTTAAGGGCTTCGCCATCCTATCTTTCCTTCTTTTCCGCAAGGTGATCTAAAGCACTCATTGATGTCTTCCCCCACTTGTCGATTTATCCATGATCCCTCTTCTTTGATTCTTTGTCTTCCTCGATCTCCTCTTCCAACAGATAGATTTTCCTTTACTTCGCTCCTTATTTTCTTCTTCTTTAGCCACTTCACCCCTCCTTGGTTTATTTGCCTTCCGTGCAGTTCGTACTTAGCCTTTCTTCCTTAGTATTTGCTTCCTTACCTAACCAAGGGCCAACAAGCCCCCAACACTCACATGTGACTCGTCCAGAGTCACTACAAGATTGAACCTTCTGTTTTACTTCGACTGCAGACTGTGTAGAGTAGCCTATGCTTTCTACTATGTCGCTCCCTATTGTGTGAAAATTGTCTTTTCTGTGTCTGGTACACAGTTTCAACTGAACCTGGTACCTAGAACCTTCTTCCTTTTTGTTTACTGAGAGATGTGAGGCATCTAGTTGTCATAATACAATTTCAATTGGCTCCCATTTACCAAACCTTCTTTCCATTCTCCATTAAGAGTCTTCAACTACGCAGCTCCTCCTTCTATAACATAGGCAACCTCAAATGGCCCTAGCCAATATGTCCTAAACTTCCCTGGATGCTTCATGAACTTGTTATCATATAACAATACCAAATATCCTTGCTTGAATGCCTTCGTGTTGATGTGTCTGTCATGATAAGCCTTCTCCCTTTCTTTATGTACCTGCTGATGAAATCCTGCAATGAACCTGTCTTCCTCTAGTTCCAGTAACTGCGCAAGCCTATATTGAACAACGTCTGTGTCATCCATACCTGTAAATGTTGCAATTCTTAAACTAGGAACCAAGTATTCCATAGATATCACTGCTTCCAAGCCATATACCAACTTAAATGGAGTCTATGTTGTCATTTTCTTGCAAGTAGTTCGATAATACCATAATACTGTTGGAATTCTTAAATCCCAATCATCTATGTTAACAGTACAAATCTTAGTGAGTGTTGTCTCCAATATCTTATTGAAAGCTTTGACTATACCATTCGCCTGTGGGTGGTATGGAGTACTCTTCTGATGGTGAACTTCAAATTCCTGAGTCAAGGCTTCAATAGTTTTGTTGATGAATTGTGTGCCTTGATCACTCATGAGGGTCTTCGGGCATCCAAATCTGGTTATAATATCCTCAAAGATGAACTACGCAACTGTAGTTGCACTACGGTCCTTAACTGCTCTTGCTTCTTCCCATATGGTCAAATATTTTATCGCACTAATAATGTATCTAGCTCCTGTGCACCTTCCTAGTGGGTTAATAGGTCCCACAAAGTCAATGGCCCATTTCTTGAATACTTGTAATGTTAATTGTGGTGCCAAAGGAATCTCATCCCTTCGCGAAGGCTTTCCTACTCTTTGACATGCATCGCAGGCTCTATAGTATTCCTTAGAATCCTTATGTAAAGTAGGCCACCAGAGGCCAGCTCTGAGAACCTTATGCGTTGTTTCTTTCCCTGCATAATTGTTCGACAACACAGGTATTCCAACAGAGGACGAACACCTTCAGTAACCACTCACATAACCAGATCAAAGATCAACACACCGATGTTTTCCTGTGCTAAAACCCCTACGGGGAAACATTCATGGTCCCGGCCAATGCGGCCACTTGGAGTAGTTTATTAATGCAAAAGAAAAATATTACAGAGAGATTTTACAATAGAGTTTCTCACAATTGATCATCGGCAAATGACCCTCTATGCTCTTTAAATAGATATCATGGAACAATCGGGTGTTAAGCCACAGATCAATGGTCATTAAGATCGAGGAGAGTATGAACTGTCGGATCACTTTATGTCGGGAACATATCGTGATCATCGGATTTCCTAACTACAAATGAAAACTAATGCATACTAAAGAAACATAGTTTTACCTAACGACACATTAGAACAAGTAGATCTTAACTAACTCTTAAGTGTCTAAATATCCTAGCATCCCCCCTTAAGAAAAACTTGGGATAGGATTGAAGGATTTATAATAGTGACACAATAGGAGAAGGAAGGAGGCATTAGAGCCTATCCCCCCTTAATGACAACTTCGTGAACTCCTAACATAGATCAAAGTTTGGAAAACTTCACTTCTATAAGAGACTTTGTGAAAATGTCTGCAACTTGATCTTCTGTAGGGAAAAAGAGCACTTCAATAACTTGATCGTGAATGATCTTTCTGATGAAGTGCATGTGTAGCTCTATGTGCTTGTTGTGTTGATGTTGAATGGATTCTTTGGTGAGCTTGATGGCAGTCTGATTTTTGCACCAAAGGCTGGTCAGATGATGTTGCTCGAATCCAAACTCTGAAAGGATCTGTCGAAGCCACGAGGCTTCCTAACTTGCATTTACCGCTACTCGATACTCTGCTTTTGCTGAAGAAAGTGCAATAGCCTGTTGTTTCTTACAGGCCCAAGTGAGAGGTCCTGAACCAAGGTTGAAAACATAACCTGCAGTAGACTTCTGATCATCAGGGTCGCCAGCCCAATCTGAATCAATGAAACCAACCAATAAAGGAGTCCCCCCTGAACTGTAATGTATCCTGAACTGAACTGTACCACGGACATAGTGAAGTATCCTTTTAGATACTTTCCAATGAATTTCATGGGGTGTTTTCATATATCGGGTAACAAGACCAACAACAAAGGAAAGATCAGGACAGGTATGAGTCAATTCTAAGAGGCTACCAACTAGTTGACGGTACAGTGTGGCATCAACTTCGAGAGAAGTACAAGTGGAAGTAAGATTGACTCCGGACTGGAAGGTAGAAGGGGTTGGTTTTAAATCATCCATGTGAAAGTGACAAAGAAGGTCACAGGCATAGTTAGACTGGGAAAGAAAAATTCCTTCATTGGTTTGCAAAACTTGGAGTCCAAGGAAATATTGCAAAAATCCTAAGTCTACCATCTCAAATTTCTTCTTAAGGCTGGTTTTCACATGGTTTAAAAGTTTTGAGTCACTACTAGTAAGGATAAGGTCATCAACATAAAGGAAAAGGATTATGAGATGGCTTCCTACTTTCTTGGTTTAAACATTAGGATCAGAATGGCATCTAGAGAATCTGGTGTCAATAAGAAAGATGTCCATTTTGGCATACCAATCTCGGGGAGCTTGCTTAAGACCATAAAGAGATTTCTTAAGGTGACAAACAAGGCTAAAGTCATTCTAGACATAGCGAGGAGGTTGTTCCATGTAGATTTCTTCTTTCAAAACGCCATGCAAGAAGGCAGATTTAACATCCATCTGATGGACCTCCCATTTATGTGAGGCAACAAGGG
>SNQJ01S0071293.1:22478-34491 GCA_010110895.2 Picea sitchensis | reverse complement strand
CCACCTTAATTACATTCTGGGGCCGACTTCTTATTCTACCTATTATAATTAACATTTGACCAATCCGCAAAAGGAGATTTGGTCCTATTACAATAGCCGACAAGATCAATCCACAATGGGGATTGATCCAATGAATAATATATCAAATAATAGTGAGAATACTCTTTGCAGTTACATTATTTCAACATCTCTCAAAAGAGATCTCACCAAACAGAAGATAATCGGAAGATAGACCAGAAACCCTAACCAGAATAGGGTAGCGCACCACTAGACCAAGATAGGCCTCCAAGAGATAACCAAAACGCTTCACCAGATCAACCTTACTCTGTAGTTGCGTCTCCTCCTAAGACTTGCGCACTTTTCCTTGAGAGAGAGAACTTGTGTTGTGTGTTCTCCAAATGGGGTGCCTAGCCTCTTATAAATACAAGTTGAGCCACCCTATAATTAGGTCAAGGTCGACTTGTACAATTGACACTTTCTAATTTACTTTTGATTTTTACAAAGACACAAGAGGGCCGACTTTTACAAAGGCACAATAAGGCCGACTTTATAAATATAGCATAATATTATTCTTTAGGGTTTTGAGTTGGTCTAATACAATATAGATACAATAAGAATATATTCCGAGGCTACTCAAACTTGAACATTGTAACCCCTGATCTGTACTAGATCTGACTATTGGTCACTCAGATCTAATAGATTTGTTGTTGTAACCCCAGATCTGTACTAGATCTGACCGTTGGTCACTCAGATCTAACAAATATGTTGTTGTAACCCTAGATATGTACTAGATCTGACTGTTGGTACTTGGAAATCTCAATCAGAGACCTCGTTCTAATACCATGTCAAAATTTCAACCCTGGTTAAATTACTTCCTTGTGATCTCAAGCAAAAAATTACTTGTTGAAATTTTAAACAGAAAATTCAGACCATAGAATAATTACACACTAGCTAGAAAATAAACAGCGGAAGCAAAATAAATTCCCAAGCACAGAGAAATTTTTGCCCTTCAAAGATCAACTTTTCATTAAATTGCTCCAAGCTTACAAGGACTCCCATACTAGGAAAATAGCTCGCTGAGAAAAGAATCAAATTACAGCAAAACCTGGCTATTCTGGCCCTACCAGAAACTCAACTAACGAAACCCTCTATATGGCTGCCCGATCTACCCAGATCCGCTACCCACAACCTGTATGGCCTGCCATAGCCCTTCTTGGCTGCCCGCACTCAGATTTGTTGTTGTACGGCCTACCCGTGGTTGTATGGCCCCATAAATCATATGGCCTCTACCTCCCTACTGGATAGTACAGCCTCCACGAATTTCTAGCTACTAGGTTGTTCTTCCACTTGTTGCTACTGCTTGTTCTCTCCTTCGAACTGAGCAAAATTCCTTCTTTGTTCTCTCTCTGTCTCAACACATTGTGAGTCACTCTGTTTCGCTCCTTTCTACCTTGCCCTTCTTTTATAGCTTTGAGTTGATCACCAAAATATTCCTAACGCTAATCTCACTTTGAGATCAATGGCTGAAATTAAATCTCAAACTCACTTGAGATCAATGGTTGAGATTCACCTAAATCACTAGTGTAAGAATTACACTTTATTAGACTTTACATAACTCAAAATCAAAAGGCTCTTCACTTTAATAATTTACTTTAATAAAGTGAATTACAAAATAGAAAGGCCTTTGGATTACGTTACGCACATTTGACACAAAACCTGAGTGGAAGTTCTTGTCTGAGTTACAATCATCAACAGTGGAGAACCTCCAAGTGTCTATTGCAGGGTTTCAAAATCAGTTGTTATAAATTGAGAGGATACATAAAGTCAATACCAGCCAAGAAGAAACTTTGGTTTTGACAGGAATAGAAGATCGAAAGACCCAACACATCACATACCCATGAATCCCACTAATATGGTGGATATAGAAGAAGATCTATGGTGCAAGCATTGTCAAGATTTCCATGCCAAGGACACATGCACAGAATGCAAAAGATGGCTCCAATGAAAAGTTGCAGAGGAAGGTATGTCTAAAAATATTAATAAACCAAATGATCTGAATTTTGTTGATGACGATGATTTCATTTGCACTCTAGGAGGAAGGTCTTATGCTATTTCTAAAGAAGATATGGATGAAATAAAAGAAAAAGCATAAGTATCGACAAGGTACAAGAGCTATCAGGGGAGAAACCTTCCTCCAAAGAAATTAGGGATATGGCATGGAGGACTTATATCCAAAGGAATCAAAACAATAATAAAGGATTCCCATGGAAGTTTGCAGGTGGAGGACAAGCTACTCCAAGAGGTCGCACCAATAAAGATCCTTGACCAACAAACATAGCTGCTCAAAGGCCACCATTGGAACAACCACATGAAGGTATGGAAAGTGCAAATATGTTAAATGTGGATTTTCCTAATGAGTTGTTGAAAATCAAAATAGGTATGCCCCTAACTGATTTAATAAAGATCCCGCAACAAAGGGAGAAGTTGAAGAAGGTATTGGATTTTGATGAGACATGTTACCATCAGAAAATGCAAAATCCAATTTTGCATCGTCGTAGATATTCTTTCAGCAGCGTTGCACCAAGACGTGTGTATTTTCGTGAATTGATTGGATGATGCTCATGTCTTTTAAGGCATGATGGATGATTGAGTTCACACATTTGGAGGTAGGTCTGCACATGTGGCAAAGATTCACATTTTAGAGCCCTTATCACATCTTTTCATGCACATCTGTTCATTGAGAGTACCTCTCACATATCCCAAGGAAATGTTGCATATTTGGAGGCATCTTGTAGCATTGAGCATATGGAGGAGTCTGCTCTAGCTTCAAGTGGGATAATAAAAACTTTAGCCCATCTTTTGCACAAATTTCTAGGGTGCACTAC
This sequence comes from Picea sitchensis, assembly GCA_010110895.2. Taxonomy (NCBI): domain Eukaryota; kingdom Viridiplantae; phylum Streptophyta; class Pinopsida; order Pinales; family Pinaceae; genus Picea; species Picea sitchensis. The sequence continues at coordinate 31,606 of SNQJ01S0071293.1, read as the reverse complement.
TTTGGAAGTGGAGAATTGGTTATCTTAAACACCTTGAGTCCACTATGCCCATATGCCAAGAAAGGTGGTTTAGAACTCCACTCTCCTTGGGATTTTCAAAGCCATTTGTTGAAAGGAAGTTACTAGATGGTCTTTCTTGAAGAATGCTACAAGTAGGATTAAGTCACATGGCAAATTGACCCTTTGTTGATGGATTTTTCCACAAATACCAAGAGCGCACCACTTCTTGACAAACTTTATTAATATTTTACTTGGTCAAATGATCAAGGAAGGACAGNCTCTCTCTCTCTCTCTCTCTACATCCCTCTTAACTATGGATCTTTTAAGAGCTAAGAGATTTGCACCATGATTTCTTTAGATTCCTAACTTATGTTAGACTAAATCATTTATTTTTCCAAGTTACAAAGCTTAGGGAAAATCCCCAAGTACTTACCCTCATTTCAAGGATGGTACCCAAGGTAAACCCTAGATTCTTCAAAGAACAAGGTCGGTCAACAATAAGGCTCGAAACCATTACAATAATATACTTGTTAAGATCTCAACATGTCACTTGTTGAAATTGAACCTGGGTGGGGAGGATTGTTGAATTTTTTTATTTTTAGATCTAATAATCATTGCCTTATGATTTAGATGTTATTGTTAGCATAGAATAATTACACGTTGAAAATCGCAACATGACTTAGTGAACTTGATGAGAGGTTATTGTAAGTAAATATCATATGAGGTGATATATTACAATTGAGGGCCCCGATACATATACTTGGGCGGAGTTCCCTTTCATTAATGGACATGTCTTTTCCATTATTGTCTTTTCATTAATTAATTTATTATTAATGATTAATTGTTGATTATATATATATATATATATATACATGATATTTATGTTGATGTTATTACTTCACATGCACGTCTAACTAATATAGATCACTCCATCCTGGAGCAGGCAATGTGAGAGCACCTCGAGTCTATCCACTCCTCGTTAGGAGAAAGACTACGCTCAGGCCTTTCACCATCCATTAGCAAAGCTTCGTGAGTGAATGAGTCATTTGCCTTGGTCAAATCAACATGACCAATCTGGGAGAATGTCTGCATGATGCTGCTAACTAGAGAAACATCAACATCCTGGGCCATTCACCACTAGACAAATAAACATGGCCCCGTGAGTGAATGTATCATCCTCCCTTGGTCAAATCAACATGAAAAATCTGAGAGAATGTATGCTCGATGTTGAAACATCAACACTCCCTCTCAACAAGGAAGCCATTTTGCATCACACCAAGCTTGTCTTTGAAGTATACGGACTTCGCCCTAAACAAAGGCTTGGTGAGAATGTCCACAATCTGCTCATCTATGAAGATGTACTGGAGCTTTACTGCTCCCTTCTGTACCATATCTTGGATGAAGTGATATTCGATCTCAATGTGCTTTGACCTGTCATGAAGTATTGAATTGTTCGAAAGCTTGACACATCTTTTATTATCATAATGTCTCAAGGTTGTCTATAACTCCTAATCAAATAGTTATGCAAGAAGCTTCTGAAGCCATACTACTTCACGACTTGCGACACTGACTGTGATATACTATGTTTATGTTGTACTAAGTGCTACATAATTTTGCTTCATGCTAAACCAAGATATCATAGTTTATCCTAAGTTGAAGCAACACCCAGAAGTTCTCTTTCTATCCATTGCACTCCCTGCTAGTCATAATCAATATATCCTTGCAGCCTCACTTCAACACCTGAGACATATCTCAAACCATATCCAATTATACCACGCAAGTACTTCAACATATGCATTGTTGCAACCCAATGGAAGTGCCTTGGTTCAACTATGAACCAGATCGGGGTGTTCACTGTAAAGCAAATATCTGGCCTGGTGTTAACCAGGTACATCAAGGATTCAATAAGTTTCTTGTACATAGTGGGATCCACCAAATCTAAATCTAAAGCATAATCACTCAACATATTTAGATTTGTCATCATAGGTGTAGCCACGGACTTGCAGTCCATCATACCAAATTCGCTTAAGATCTCAACTATGTACTTTCCTTGTCCAAGGAAGATCTCACCTGGTTTCTACCACACCTCCAATCCCAAGAAATAATGCATCAAGCCAAGATCCTTCATTTTGAACTCTGAGGCTAACTCCCTCTTGTACTCTACAATGAGTTTCTCTGCCCCGTAAGGAACAAATAATCCACATACAACACTAAGATCAACAGATCACCATCAACAACCTTGTAGTAAAGATTGGGATCTGCATCACTCTTGGTGAAGTCCAAAATCATCAAGTATCCATCAATCCTAGAGTACTATTTCCTGGGTGCATGCTTGAGTCCATACAAATCCTTCTTTAATTTGCAAACACGAGACTCCTTCCCATGTATCACAAATCCCCGAGGTTTCTCTATTTACACTTCTTCCTCAATCATACCATTGAGGAACGCGGTATTTACATCCATCTGATGTAATCTCCAACCCATAATTGAGACAAGCGAAATAATAGTCCTGATGGAAGTGCACCTGGAGACTGGAGCAAAAGTATCCTCATAGTCCACTTCCTCTTTTTGAGAGAATCCTCTCGCCACAAACCTCTCTTTGTACTTCTCGATGCTACCATTTGCTGATGTTTGATCTTATAGATCCACTTGGAAGTCACCATTGACTTCCCCTCTAGTCTCATAACTATCTCCCACACATCATTATTCACGATGGACTGATATTCTTCCATCATGGCATCTTTCCAAACCTCCTGGCTTGCTGCCTCCTCATAAATGGAAGGTTCAGAATCAATGATGTGACTCATCAATGCCATATAACTCAAGAACCTCTGATGTTTTTCTCTCTCCCTGAAAGTACCACTGGTATCTGCATGCCCCTTTGCATCCTCCAAAGTGTCATGAAGCCATGTTGGCCTCTTCTTGGTCATTGCAAGATCATTCTATAGAGGGTTGTAAGGAACTGTCAACTCCCTCTTGATACCTACTTCCTTGCAGAAATCACTGAAGTCAATGGAAGTGTACTCTCCTCCATTATCTAACCTCAACACCTTGATCTTCTTCCCTGTCAGGTTCTCTACCAGAGCCATGAACTCCTGGAATCTGCTGAAGACTTCATCCTTGGTCTTCATGAAGAAGATCCATGTCTTCCGGGAGAGATTATCAATGAATATCACATAGTATAGGAATCCACCAAAATACACAATTGTCATAGGTCCACATACATCTAAATGTACTAGATCCAAGATCCCCTTGGACCTGCTGTCATTTCTAAAAAAATATCCCTTGGCATTCTTTCCAAGTGCACATCCTCTACAAATACCACCATGCTCTACCTGAAGTTTTGGAAGTCCTGTGACCATCCACTTCAATGTTGGTAAAGCCTTGTAATGTGAGTGTGCAAATCTCCTATGCCATAGCTCACACAGACTGACGTTGTCATGTACCAATGTCTAGGCTAGTCGTCCAACAATCTGTATAGACCTCCCTCTCGAACATCGATCATTGTTGCAGAGTCTATAGTAGCTTTGTTAGTTATCACAGTGTGACCGGTCTCAGCCTGTAGAGAAACAAAGAGTGACCAAAAGAGTTGGTCGCACTATGTAGTGTAGTCCTTAAGTCGATCGCTCCTTGTAATTAGGAAAATCACGACCAAAGCGAATGTGGTTTCTCTATGTGCACATGACGCTCACGATCACAACTGTACATAAGGCAGTCGCGCCCTGTAATTAGGCAAATCGCGGCCAACGAGAACATGGTCGCTCTGTGTGCACATGCCACTCATGACCACAACCGTACCATTGCAAAAAATAAAAGATCTAAAGTAGATTTATCAGATCTAGCACTGAAAGCTTTTAACTAGATTCATAAAAGACTTATACTAGCTTTGACACTAAAAGCTTTTAACTCACTCTGATACCACGTTGAATTTTTTGATTTTCAGATCTGAGAATTATTGCCATATGATTTAAATGCTACTATTATCATAAAATAATTACACATTGAAAATCTCAACAACACTTAGTGAACTTGATGAGAGGTTATTGTAAGTAAATATTATATGAGGATATATTACAATTGAGGGCCCCTATATATACTTGGGTGGAGTGCCCTTTCATTAATGGACATGTCTTTTCCATTATTGTCTTTTAATTAATTAATTAATTATTAATTATTAATTATTAATTATTAATTTTTTTCCTTGGAATACTTTCTAGGGAAACCCACCGGGCACTTCCCCTCATTTTCGGGATGCTACCCAGAGTAAACCAGATTTTGTAGAAAGTCGAGGCTTTTACGATAGCTTGCTCATTTAAGAGCTCAACATGTCACTTGCGGGAATTGAACCTGGGTGGGGGGGAAAACACCCCTCAACACAAACCACTCGGGCTAAACCCAATTGACAATTATTAATTATTGATTATGTGTGTGTGTGTGTGTGTGTGTGTGTGTGTGTGTGTGTGTGTCGATGTCATCTCCTCACATGCACGTCTAATTGATATAGATCACTCCATCTTGGATCAGGCAATGTGAGATCACCTCGAGTCTATCCACTCCTCGTTAGGAAAAAGACTAAGCCTCAGCCACTCACCACTAGCAAAGCTTCGTGAGTGAATGAGTCATTTCCCTTGGTCAAATCAGCATGACCAATTTGGGAGAATGTCTGCCCGATGCTACTACTGGGAGAAACATCAACATCATGGGCCATTCACCACTAACCAAATCAACATGGCCCCATGAGTGAATGTATCATCCTCCCTTAGTCAAATCAACATGACCAATTTGGGAGAATGTTTTCCCCTGGGCCTTTCACCACTAGCCAAACCAACAAGGATAACAAATTCCTTCCAACCAACAAAGCTAAACCTAATTGATGGTAGACTTAAGAATTATATCAATAATATCTCCAATTATTTATTGAACTTGTAGAATGGACATATGGACGAGGAGATTCAGCAATGTTGTCCACACTTGGGCGGTTGTGATAAACATGGTAGTTAAGTTGAATTCCTAAAACCATTACTTGACGAAGAGGCCAACTCTACTTTAAAACCGTGGTCCCTCTTCTAAAGCCTCCCCATGATCTCCTAGATTATGAAAAAATAAAAAAATAAATCTTTAGAGTCCAAAGTCAGTGAATGTTTGTTGATCTAGACAAAGTTAATACATCCTTTAAGCACCATTAAGGATGGTGTTCAACCTAGTGAATCGATAAACTCGAGCATAACCTTGATAGCTAATAATGTTTTTGTTAATCAACAACATTTGTGTATATGTAGTACTCGGTTGTCTTTTGATATCTCCACATTAAAGATTCGTAGTAAATAAGTCTTGAAATCCAAAAGGGAAGATGATATGTTATAAACAATATCTTTAAAGGAGTGAAGATTAGATTGGAATATTTTGATCTTTTATTGCTTGGTCATTAATTTAGGTTAATTGTTTGAAATTATTTTAAATTTTCGAAGTTAAAATAAAATAAAATAATAATAGAATATATAAATATTAAATATAAATATTTTTTTTTAATTTAAATAAAAAAATTAAGATAATATATAAATATAAATTAAAAAATATATATATTTCATTATAATTTTTCATATTTGATATTTTTTAAGTTAAGAAAATAAAAAATATATTTTTTTAACAAATCAAACTAGATATACTATTTATGAGAATGAGGAAATATAAATATAGTTCACTAGGATGTTGGTTTGTCGTCTTGGAAACTAGACCAACAACAGTGGATCAAGTCTCTTGTCCATATAGTTTGAGCTAAATTCTATAGTAAAGTCAAAATAACATAGTTATGTAAGAAAAAAACTCAGTCTATCTAGCCTTATATAATAATCTCATTGAGAAGAGTAAATATTTTCTAAAGTGTTCAAAATGTCTTTCATTTCGAAACTAGTAAGGAGAGAGGCCACCTACCCTCTCATTGCAATATTCCTGATACAATATATTATGCAGAACAAAAAACATCTAGCAGGTAATGACAAAATAATAATGATATATCCAGAAAATATCAGAAGAACACCATAATAACACCATAATAATCACCAGGAATAACAACTTTATTATGATAACAATGTTCACTTGCCTCTTCGAGGGTGCAACCTCCAGCAGAGCAAAGCTCTATTACAGTAATCTCCAAGACAAAATATTCAATGCCTCCTACTCTTATTTATACTAATTCTACCTTCCAAGGAAACTTCTAGAGGAAGATCTTTCTAGAAGCAGAAGCTTCTATTAGGTCTTCTTACATTGACTTATTCTTCTTTATTTATTAGGCCTTATTAACTAATGTTGGCCTTTATTAAATAGAAAACATATCCTACTAACTAATGACCCATGGAGAGGGGTTAGGATCGCATCCTAACATGCCCTCTCCCTTCAAAAACAACCTTGTCCTCAAGGTTGCAGGTGCAGAAACTGTTGAATTATGGTCGCGGGTTCCCATGTCACCTCCTCTGTTGTTGTGTCCTTCCACTTGATCAACACTTCCTTGATAGTGCGGCCACGCAACTGACATTCACAATTATTGAGGACTGCTTCTGGTTGGAGCCACATAGAACCTTCTTCATCTAATTCCGATAGAATGGTTTGGACTCTACAATTCTGTCCCACCACTTTCTTCAGACAGGAAACATGGAACATCGAATGGATTTGGGAATTAGTCGGAAGGGCCAATTTGTAAGCCACATAACTAATATGCTTGATGATCTGGTAAGGTCCATAAAACTTAGGTTCCAATTTGTGATGTCCCTGAGCTTAGAGAGAGGTTTTGTTATAAGGTTGGAACTTGAGAAACAACTGATCACCTTCCTAAAAAACCCTTTCTGAACGATGTTGGTCTCCCTATTGCTTCATGCGATTTTGGGTCATGTGGAGGTTATCCTTCAAAGCCACTAGAGTGGATATACGACATTGCAACATTGTATCAATATATTGGACATTGGATGTGCTAGGAAGATAGGTAATGACGGTTGGTGGCCTTTGGCCATACACCGCTTCATATGGGGTCATTTTAGTGGTCATATGATAGGAAGTATTGTACCACCATTCTGCCAAGGGAAGCCACTGCACCCACTGGTGTTGTTTGTCTAAAGCAAAAAAACGCAAGTAGGTTTCCAAACATTTGTTAACTACTTTCGTTTGGTCATCAAACTAGGGGTGATAAGTTATGCTCATGTTCAATTGGGTGCCCTGCAATTTAAACAACTCTTGCCAAAATGTGTTGGTGAAAATTGGGTCACTATCAGAGACAATAGAGGTTGGCATGCCATGTAGCTTGAAAATTTGATCAAGGAAGACTTGTGCTACGGGTGCCGGTGTGAAAGGGTGAGGTAAGGGACAAAAACGAGCATACTTGGAGAGGCGATCAACCACCACCATGATGACAGACTTGTTCCTGGCTTTAGGAAGGCCCACTACAAAATCCATGGAGATTTCTATCAACATAGAAGTTGGAATGGGGGTTGTCGCGATCACAACCGTACATAAGGCAGTTGCGCCCTATAATTAGGCAAATCGTGACCAACGGGAACATGGTCTCTCTGTGTGCACAGGCCACTCACGACCACAACCGTACAATTGCAAAAAATAAAAGATCTAAAGTAGATCTATCAGATCTGGCACTGAAAGCTTTTAACTAGATTCAGAAAAGACTTATACTAGCTTTGACACTGAAAGCTTTTAACTCGCTCTGATACCATGTTGAATTTTTTTTATTTTCAGATCTGATAATTATTGCCTTATGATCTAAATGCTACTATCATCGTAGAATAATTACACATTGAAAATCTCAACAAGACTTAGCAAACTTGACGAGAGGTTATTGTAAGTAAATATTATATGAGTTGATATATTACAATTGAGGGCCTCGATATATATACTTGGGCAGAGTGCCCTTTCATTAATGGACATGTCTTTTCCATTATTGTCTTTTCATTAATTATTAATTTTATTTTTTTTCCTTGGAATACTTTCTAGGGAAACCCACCGGGCACTTCCCCTCATTTTCAGGATGCTACCTAGAGTAAACCAGATTTTGTAGAAAGTCGAGGCTTTTGTGATAGTTTGTTCATTTAAGAGCTCAACATGTCACTTGCGAGAATTGAACCTGGGTGGGGGGGAAAACACCCCTCAACACAAACCACTCGGGCTAAACCCAATTGACAATTATATATATATATATATATATATATATCTTGATGTCATTTCCTCACATGCACGTCTAATTGATATAGATCACTCCATCTTGGAGCAGGCAATGTGAGAGCACCTCGAGTCTATCCACTCCTCGTTAGGAAAAAGACTACGCCTGGGCCATTCACCATTAGCAAAGCTCCGTGTGTGAATGAGTCATTTCCCTTGGTCAAATCAACATGGCCCCGTGGGTGAATGTATCATCCTCCCTTAATCAAATCAACATGACCAATTTGGGAGAATGTTTTCCCCTGAGCCATTCACCACCAACCAAATCAACAAGGATAACAAATTCCTTCCAACTAATAGAGCTAAACCTAATTGATGGTAGACTTACGAATTATATCAATAATATCTCCAATGATTTATTGAACTTGTAGAATGGACATATGGATGAGGAGATTCAACAATGTTATCCACACTTGGGTGGTTGTGATAAACATGGTAGCTAGGTTGAAATCCTAAAACCATGACTTGACGAAGAGGCCAGCTCTACTTTAAAACCGTGGTCCCTCTTCTAAAGCCTTTCCATGATCTCCTAGATTATGAAAAAAAAGGATAAATAAGTCTTTAGAGTCCAAAGTTAGTGAATGTTTGTTGATCTAGACAAAGTTAATACATCCTTTAAGCACCATTAAGGATTGTGTTCAACCTAGTGAATCGATAAACTCGAGCATAACCTTAATAGCTAATAATGTTTTTGTTAATCAACAACATGTGTGTATATGTAGTAATGGGTTGTTTTTTTATTTCTCCACATTAAAGATTCGTAGTTACTAAGTCTTGAAATCCAGATTCGTAGTTAATAAGTCTTGAAATCCAAAAGGGAAGATGATATGTTATAAACAATATATTTAAAGGAGTGAAGATTAGATTGGAATATTTTAATCTTTTATTGCTTAGTCATTAATTTAGGTTAA
>SNQJ01S0071293.1:10613-22428 GCA_010110895.2 Picea sitchensis | reverse complement strand
GATATTATATTTAGGCATGACAGTGCTAGGAATGCAAGAGAATAACATAGCTTGAATGAATATGCACTAGTAAGCATATTGAGAAATATCTTGTGGTAGAGTGCATATAGATATGCATGAACATCTAAGATGTTTCATAAGGATTAAATTAGTATGTTGTTATATATGCTAGGAATAGGTCAAAGTGATTAATTGAGATTAGTAATGATTATGTAATCAAAAATGGTTGAAACATGGTTGAAGATGTTCATGATGCTGCTGCATATAATAGTTAGCCTTCTAAAGAAAGGATAAGGTCAAGAAAATATTGATCAAGAAGTTGGTGAAAAGATTATGTGAGCCTCCATAGGGCACCGACAAATTAGGTAACATCAGAGATGAGGGTGGCAGCCATGCAAGTATGAAGTTTAGTTATGCTAGCAGCTATATTGCATATGTGCTAAAGAAATTGGATAAGAATTCCTTCAATTGGGAATTGATATCATAAGTTGATAAGTCTATGTTGTTGAATGCATTTGTGCGAATGATACCACGTGGGGTATACCATATGGTAGAGGTAGAAAGACTTAGGCGTATAAGATTGTTCTAAAGTCATTTTGGCATTCATTATTCATATGAATAGAATATTATGTCTTGTTGTGTTGATTATCAACTAATAACCAAGGCAAGTAAGGATTTATGATCATGTTGTGAGAATGGATTCCATATGAGAAACTCATGTGTGAGTCCATAGTGATGTTGGGTATGGAAAAGCTAAAGTGCTACACAAGTCTCCAATGGTCTCCCTACTGGTATTGGTGTCACGGACTATAACATCCTTGCCAACATTGAGAACACTATCAGAGAGGAAGGGTTTCCTAGGGGACTGCAAAGCAAAGAAAGGAAATGCCTTCTAGTACGCCTAAGGGACTGTTTAGCAAAGAAAGGGTATATACCTAGTGTTGTGTTGGGATGCGGAGGAAGGTATCCAGATGGTTGAGTAAGTATTGGGGAGGTGGTTGGATGATGTGTCAAGGCATTGGCTAGACCTTCCAACTCATCATTGCAGAACACATGACATAAGAATATAGTATTCTTGAATCAAGACTGGTATGCATTAAGAAGATGTGCATGAATAAATTATGTAAGTGTGCAAGTTGTGGTTATGCACACATATATGTTGGCATATCTGCTTGAATGCATTGTGTGAATACAAACTTGTGTTATGTTTCATTGCAATTAATATGATTACAGCAGAAATTATGGAATTATTGATGATTTCATGAGTTTTGAGATCATTTAAGGAACTATTGTGATGTTGCAATGAATAAAAGGAATGTCAGAGTAGTCATATTTGGATGGACTACATGAAAGCTCTGTCAGGAAAAAAAAGTTATGGAAAATGATGACTACTAAAAGAAGGAAATCCTAGGAAGAAGGCCACTATGGTTACACTAGAACCCTGAGGTTGTCAGATGTTACTAATAGATTAGAGGTTACCAATGGATACCTAGCAGTAAATTGGCGCCCTTCTTGCACGTGAAAACTTTGGCAAGATAGATCGCTCGAGGGATTGTTTGGCAAAGAAGGGGATGTCTGAGCCTAGAAGGGTAGTGCGGAAAGGAAAAGGCAACTTAAAAGAATTTACCGTGAGAGAATCATGTGACATGATGACTGGAATCAAGGAGGGTGTGTTAGAAAGGACAATGAGTTGAACTCTTGCTCATGGTAGCCTTGTGAAGCAAAGAATATACCCACAGGTAAGTATTGGGTTAAAATCTCATACTTATTTTGCGTTATGAATATATAACCTTACATTGTGGGCTGAAAATTCCTATGGAAGAATAACTATTGCTTAAAAATGGCTATAACAATGTTTCTCTTGATAATTGATATAGATCCATGCTAATATGCTAAGACCTGGGAGTTACCAGGGCAGTGAAAAGCCAATGCAGATCATTGTGTACATTATAGCCAACAACTATGCAAATTTGTAAAACAAAACAAAAGAGGATGGCATTGCAAATGCAGCTGAAGAATGAAGAAGCAACATGGGAGCTGAAGAATGTTGTGCAGGAGACATATCCACATTTATTTTGAAAATGTTTGATGTAAAAATTGTTGTTATTGTATATAATAATGATGTACAACGAGGACGGTGCAAAATCTAGGGAGCGGGGAATGTAATACCCCAGTTTTGATTCCCACATAATATTGTGCATGTATATAATGAATGGCTAAAAGTCGAACGATGTAATATGTAAGATTGTCCATTGAATGATAATAAATAAATAAAATACATCACAAGCTGCAAAGGAGAAGGACAAAAGAATGGGAGCTACGATTCCACAAGAGGGGAAAGACAAGGGGACTTAAAAAGGCTAAGGGGAAAAGGACCTTAGTAAATGACGTAACCTAAAGTCCTTGCAATGTTTTTTTTTTTGTTTTTCCTTGGAATAATTCCTGGGGAAACCCACCGGGCACTTCCTCTCATTTTGAAGATGGTACCCGGGGCAAACCAGATTTTGTAGAAAGCCGAGGCTTTTACAATAGCTTGCTCATTTAAGAGCTCAACATGTCACTTGCGGGAATTGAACCTGGGTGTGGGGGAAAACACCCCTCAGCACAAACCACTCGGGCTAAACCCAATTGACAAAGTTCTTGCAATGTTAATTATATACATTGTAGTTCTTCCTTGGCATGATCGTGTCTGCTGGATGTAGGAGTAATGGTGGTGAATAGAATAAACTAGTCTCGTAAGTGATGGTGGTAAACATTATTAATTAATCCTTGTTTTATTAAACTTTGGGGTTCATTACATGAAGGAGGAACGTGGGCTCTCCATAGAGATACGTGGCCCCTTCATGCCATACAAACGTATGTTATACCTTTTTACCATGCAAGTGAATTGGAAATAGAGAGTTCAGATGTTTTTGGGTACCATTTGAATTAACGAATAGTTCAAATTATCAAGAGTTTGAATTACCATAAAAATTGTCATTCGATTGGGGGAAATCGAAAGACTTGTTTCTAAGCGAACTGTTATGAGCTTGTTGTAATCGAACTATGAAAAGCTACAACCACGAATTATAAGAAAGTTGTGGTTGTACAAAAAGATAATCGTTGTCATTAAGGAATTCGGCTACAACTAATAAACCCTGGAATCCCAACAGTGAGATTTCCTGGCCAGCTTGTGCTAAAGCCCTAGAGGGAAGTGGTATAGCCTAAGGGGCTGTTGAGCATAGAAGGGTATCCCATTCCTTGGGTTGTGCAGGCCGACGGGGAAAGAGGGTTGGGGATTAGGATTGATTTAAGAGTAAACATTGACTGTTAACCTAGGAATTGGGCTGTGAAAAGAGAATTCCAGCCAACCATAGGAAGAGTTTTCCCTTGTCTATTCATAGCCTTAACTTGGGGGTGGCCTCTATTGCAGATAAGATAAGATAAGATAATTTTATTAATGTCCAACAAATGACCGCAAAAGTAGCTCAATGGGACTGAAGAAGACAACAAATATGAATACAATGTGGGAGTGCAAGTGCAACTCCTAGATAATGCGGAAAATAACATAAAGAAAGAAACCTGCAGTAGTACAGCCTCAAAGCACATGTATATGACTGTGACAAAAGGTATGGTGCCCCAAAATAAAAGTGAGTATGTTTGAGATAGTGAACATCTCAAGAGTCTACCAAAAAGGAGACAGTGAGAGAGAGGTCTAACAATGAGACTAATGATGTCAAGATCTCCCGAGTCTAATGGCCGAGGACAATGGGGGTGAATTAGGCACTGGCTTATTGTCAGAGTCCTCTAGGAACATTGGGGGGTACAACTATATGATCCTGGGGGGACATAGGAGCGAGGGATGCTCCTAGCATCCGAGGTCGAAAAGGAGAAGCTATGGATAGATCGTTGGTTGGTCCTCTGAATCTGGGAGGTAGTCTGATGGATGGGAGGTGCCCTGCCCTAGATCTATCTAGGGCTGACCCCCCTAGCTCTCTGAGACTGTATGGATTGGTGCACAGTTCGACACCTCTGAACTGATCTCAATGATATACTCTAGGGAGCTGCCCATAGTTTGTTGCTCTGATTTGATGGACCAACAGGAAAGAAAGAGGTGATCGTCCTGGTCAGTCTAAGGCAGGGCATGGCGTGCAAGAACTAAGATCTATGGCTAAAAATCTCCCTAATGAAGACGGCTAGGCATCTCTAGTCCTATTGTCGAAAGAAAGTAGAGAGGGAGCCTCATGAGTCCCTATAGAGGCAATGATAGCGTCCTCTAATTTCATAGTATAGGGGGCACCTAAAGATGAGGTGCATCTCTGTAGGTGGTATATCTGGCAGGTCCTATCATCCCGTGGTATATGGTGATTCGTCTTAATCTGGAGACAATGAGAGTCGACCCGGACCTGTGACAAAGGGATCCCGAGTGAGTTTATCCAATGCCTGCGCATATAAGGAGGGCGAACAATGATGTCATCTTGCAACTCCAAAAAGTGCTCTAGATAGAAGGAAATCTTCGAGCCCAGGCTCATCGAAGGTGAGGTCCAAGTGACTTGAATATACAATTTGTAGATCTCCTCTTGGATAGCCTGATTCAGTACTTGTCTAGTCGGCAAGAGATGGCACGGTGCATCAAGGGGAAAACTGAACGAGGGAAGATGCTCTGGGGATATAGTCATCGACTGGAGAAGCCGAGACGCCTCAGAGAACCAACCTTGTGAATGGACTGAGGTGTGATCCGAAACAAGAGCCTCCGAGGAGCAAAGTGAGAGGTAGGGTTACTGCTCTCTCCCAGTAGCAGTCTCTAAAAGACTCGACTCTATGAAGAAAAGATACCAAGCGGAAAATGACCTGGAGGCGGAATGGGTGGACACCGAACTTTGCCTAAAAAATGGGATGCGGAACCGTCCGCTTGCATCGGATGATGCGCCTGAGAAGCAGGGTCTGGACTCTCTCCATACTAGCCCAATCTGTCTATAGCAAGCTCGACGCCCAAATCTCAGATCCATAGAGAACTGTGGCTCTGATAATCACCTCCATGAGGTAGAATTTGGACGAGATGTCTTGAAACTAACCTAGAAAGCATTGTCTCTCGATTAGGACCAGGGAACCGTACCCTTTACTAATTCAAAGCTAAAAGGCCTGCCGCATACCGAAACGAGGCCCTGTGAACTATACTCACAAGTAAGTGTAAATTGTGGTGATCTCAATCAAGCTCGACACCCAAATCTCAAAGCCATAGAGAACTGTGGGTCTGATAATCGCCTCCATGAGGTAGAGTTTGGACAAGATGTCTTGAAACTACCCCAAAAAGCATCGTCTCTCGATGAGGGCCAAGGAAATGTACCCTTTACTGATTCAAGGCTAAAGGGCCTGCCGCATACCGAAACGAGGCCCTGTGAACTGTACTCACAAGTAAGTGTAAATTGTGGTGATCTCAATCAAGCTCGACCCCCAAATCGCAAAGCCATAGAGAACTATGGGTTTGATAATCGCCTCCATGAGGTAGAGTTTGGACAAGATGTCTTGAAACTAACCCAGAAAGCACTTTCTCTCGATGAGGGCCAGGGAATCATACCCTTTACTGATTCAAGGCTAAAGGGCCTGCCGCATATCGAAACGAGGCCCAGTGAACTATACTCACAAGTGTAAATTGTAGTGATCTCAATCTCTACCCCCCGTTATTAGAAATGTAGTTCTGTAAGAGAGCCCTTCGATGCATTGAGGATAAGAACCTTGTTTTTTCCCAAGTTGACCGTCAGCTGTCGAAGGTCACAAAATTTGGACAATGTGTCGATCTATCTCTGCAGGCCCTCAGGAGTAGAGGCTAACAAGACCAAGTCGTCGACTAATAGGAGTAGGGAAATCAGCACCTTATGTAGAAGACAACCATCCCCCTCCTCAATGTGCTCATGGAGTAAGGATTCTAGTTCATCAATAAATATCCCAAAGAGCGTCGACGAGAGGGGGCACCCCTATTTTACCCCGATGGTGCTCTCGATAAAGTCGGAAAGGCCATGTGCCATCCTGAGGCATCCCGAAACTAACTTGTACAGACTTATGACGCATGTCAAGAGTGTCTTAGATATGCCAATGTCGCAGAGCCTCTGGAATAATGCATTCCTCCCTCGGAACTGTGTCAAACAATTTCCAAAATTTTACAAAGCCACTGTAGACCTTCAAAGAGCGATAACAAGCCTCCTCAATAATGGCTTGGAGTGTGAAGATGCGGTCAATCATCTGGTAGGCTGGGTGGAAACCTGCTTATCCCCTAGCCCTAAGATGTCTGCTCTCCAGCTCCTCAGAGAGCCACTAGTGTAAGATTGTGGCGTAGAGCTTGGAGAATGTGTGACCCACCATGATAGTACGGTAGTTGTTCGAATCGAAACTACTCCCTAATTTGTGTATCGGATGAATAATGTGTCTTTTCCAAGAGGGGGGGAGCATGAACATACCACATGGTTAAAATAATCAACAATATGGGACTCAAGAGACTAGACGCCATGTTTAAGGAATTCGACCTGAAGTCCTTCCTCATCTATTGCTCTATTCGTACTCACAGCTTTGGTTGCTCTCCTAATGTCCTGCTCGGAGAAAAGGTGGCATAAGGAGGGGGGGGAGGAGATGCAAGTGGGAAGATGCCTAGGAATGTCATAAAGGGAGGTAGTGTGGGAGAACACAGTCTCGGGGTCAAGGTTAGGCAAGGCGTCGTGGTGTCTAGGGAAAAGGGCACACTAGAAGGCTTTCGAGGAGTGGCGAAGGGACTCACAAAGTTCTTGTCTCCTCCAAGAAAGAAACATTTTTTTTTTCGGCAAAGGAGTTGATGGTATGTTCTGTTGAGGAGAGGGGAGGAAGATGGATCATGTCTGAGGGTATGACGGAGCTGCTTGTGGAGGGATTTGCATTCATTGTCGAACCAACGGTTCATGGGGCAGGAACTAGGGATAGGATTATGGGTGTACTAGTGAGTAGATTGGGGGTAGGAATCAAGGGCTACCTTCACAAGGACCGTGCAAAGTATCTCATATTTGGTTGTGATTGTGTCCAGTGATTTGAAGTGAGCAATGGGGGGGAGCAACTCCTTAAGGCGGGTGGTGTAGGAGTCAGCGTAGTCTCTATCAAAAAGGAAGGTGGCGCAAGGGTGATTGGTTTGGGGGGTGGAGGGGAGGCTGTAGAGATGGAGAAGGTGAGGAGAGTGTGGTCTGCCAAAGGGAGGTAAGATACTGAGAAGTGTTGGATATGCAGGAGAAGATCATGGTTGGCCAAGTCATATTCAACCACACTGGGGCCCCCACTGTGGAGAAGCAAGTAAAATCTCCTAAACTCGGAAAACAAGGGAGCCCATTCATGATCAATAAGCCATGTGATTCCCCTAGCTATAGAAGGTGTCTCCCATAACTTGTGAGGGGCCCATACCTGTCCTACGAACTCCTATGAAGGCAAAGAGAATTGGTGCAACAAGGAGCCTATGGTTGGGTGAAACAACCTTCGTCTGCAGCCAGTTGGTGGATTATTTTCCCAAAAAGATAAGTATTCTTGGTTGTCTTATGAAATGCAAGGTTATTGTGCTTTCTATTATGTATAGAATTATTTCCAGTTTGTGTAATTCTATGCTCATGATTTTGATTAGCATATTCATGGCTGAAATTATTATAAAGCTACATGAATGTGTTAAGTTTGAAATTGATGGTTAATTGTAGCTTTATTTTTGCTACTAAATTCTACAGTTAGCCCATATAATCGATTTTGGTATCAGAGACAAGACGTTGGTGTGAATTTGGTGTTTTCAGGAAGTACCCTGTATCCTCATAGAGTATAGAGGGTATTGGGAACGTTACACTTTCGTTCTTAAACTACTCACCCACGGCTTCTTTTAAATGATAACAATAAGTCAAGGTTGTCAAGTAAAGATATCATTATAGTAGTGTTATAAAAAACATGGCATCAATGACGAAAATATTTAGAGAATTATTGATGGGCTTTTTTAACCCCACCAAGAATTTCTAATTTTGGGGGGCACTGTATTATTTGGTTGAATTTTAAAATTTCTTGGCATTTTACATGACAAGTGTATTAAATATTTTGTATTCCTAGGCATGTAACAAGCTTGGCCGACCCGTCATTTCAAATTCTCGAGCTTACTCATCATTGGTAGAAGGTAACTAAAACAGAGAAAAGCCGCACAACCTAGGAATGTAATTGCAATAGCACATGTATAAGGCGAAAGAAAATGAGAATGAAGGGATCTATTTTTGGAGTCCTAAGTGAAGCAAGTAAAAGGGGGGAGACTCTATGGAGAATTTCAAGAGGGGAGAGAGGTCCTTTGGCGCTCTCCTTCCATCCTCGTTTACACATATTGCTCCTTGTAATAAAATGCAGTTATAGTAAACATATTTCTGCAATTTTAGAGATTTCACTCTTCCTACAATCTGTTTTGGTACATGGTTGTATTGCATGATGGAGTTGTCACTATTTGCATAAATACATTTGAAATTTGCTGATGTCTTTTGGGAGATATGATTTCGTGAGATCAATAGGCTTAATTGCAACTACAAGGGGAAAGAATATGAGAAGTGAAGCAAGTAAAAGGGGGGAGAGTCTATGGGGAATTTCAGTAGGGGAGAGGGCACCTACGGTGCTCTCCTCCCGTCCTCATCTGTATATATTGCTCCTGGTAATAAAATGAAGTTGTCGTTAACGTATTTCTGCAATTTCACAATTTCCACTCATCCTACAATCTGTTTTAGTACATTGTTATATTGCATGATGGAGTCATCACTATCTGCATAAATACATTTGAAATCTGCATTTCTTTGATGTCTTTTGGGAGTTTTGATTTTGTGAGTCCAATAGGCTTAATTGCAATTTGATCCCTTCAAATCTCTAAGTGATTAAACTCAACGAAGAATTAACATATTGGGGATCTGACAACAAACATGTGTCAATAAGCATTAAACAACACTAGAGAGTTCAATCTGAGCAATGGTAATATTCTAAAGACACATCTCTACTCAACTACTTGCCTGTGTCTACATTTCTCCATCAATACCTTCATCTAGTGGTTACTATTTAAAGAGAGTAACGTCAGATCAGAATACGAATTACACTAGCAAGAGGCTCAAAAGATATTGTACTATATATTAAACAAGATTATATATGGAACAACAGCACACTCTCCAGACGAGCAATCTTCGTAAAGACAAAGTTCGTATGAAGGATCTTGACTCAAAGTGTCATTGTCATTGTTATCGCGCAATCTATACTTGCCCAAAGCCTAAAGGCAAGTAGGCTTAGATTGATGTAACATGGAGGTAACCCTATCACTATCACCTTAATAGGGTACCTCTTTCTCTTTAAGAGGAGGAAAACCTCACTCCAAGGGAGATGTCCCAAGACCTAGTTGATTGATGAAGGGCAGAAAGACACGGTGAAAACCCACCCCTCTCTAGGTCACTCAACAGAGGAAGTCACTTCGGTAAAGTTTAAAGGGACAAGGGAAAGTCAAAGTGGATTTGTACCCGCCCTTTACCAATGAAACATCAAAAGTCAGTAGCAACAATCATAATCAATGACTTCTTAAACAAATTATATGTTGCCAGAACAAGTTATTATACAATAAAAATGAGATTATAGCAGCAGCAATGTATCTTGAAAGTTGCAAGTTATGATGACAAGGAAAAGATACAAGGGTATTGCAAACTTGATAATGCTTTGTCACTCACAATTTTCAAGATAAATACAAGTCAATAAATGACTTAAAAAGGGGTTGTCAAAGTGTTTATAACAGCAGCAATTTAATAGCTATGACAGCAGCAAACCACTTCAGAAAAAAATACTTTTCTAAGGCAATAACACACACTTTTAGCACTTACTGATAGCAATTTGCCTAGCACAAGTTTCTGGGTAGTTTTGTTGTTAGCATGGGCTGATAAAGGCTGCAAAATGTGGCTGTAGCAACAGTTACAACAGCAGCAAAGTGATTTATAACAGCTTCGGAAATGCACCTTTAGAATAGTAGAAAGGATAGTTTAAAGCCTCAAAGTGATAGTGCTTTGGCTTGTGCAATTTCTGGGTTGGTTTACTTAGTTAATAGGCTTGATAAAGCTGCTAAGAAGAGGCTGTAACAGTGATATTAGCAGCAGCTTACTTAGTAGTTAGTAATCTATGCTAGGTTAGTAAATTGTAGAGTATGAAGTGAAAGAGTTTGAGTTGAGTCTGTCAAGAAGTAAGAGAAGAGGACTAGTGCCTTCAAGGGTAATGGAGTCAAGGAGGGCGGCTTCTTCTAAGGCTGCAAATTAATGATGATACACAAAAGTCTAAGAGGGAAAAAGTCTAGGAGAAGTAGTAACTTAAGTCCTCCTAGATTTTGACCTCAAGAGACAAAGTGCTAGGGTGTAGGCACTTGTAGGCCCTAGCGCCTTGCTCTCCTTAGCCTTTTTATGGAGCAGAACTTATGCAACAATAACCAAATGCAAACCTCTAGAGTGCTAGCACTTTAGGGCTCTAGGGTTTCACTAATTACTAGATCAATTTAGTGAAAGCTTGGCAAATAAAAAGTAAGAAAGTAGCAACTTAGGTTTCTTACTTCAAGCATTAAATACACCATGCAATTTCATAATCTTGTATGACCAAATAAAACCATACAATAACCATTCAATAGATGACAAAATGCAGATTCTACTTACTTGCACCAAGAATAATCATGAGTATACCATGCAAGATCACCATAAAACTCCAAAAATTGATCCAAGTTGCAAAAATGAGCCTTAAAAAAGAGTGGCGCCTCACAATTTCAGCCAATAACCCTAATAGGGCGCAAATTTCAGACCTCTTGTCTCCAATGACAAGTTGTGATGTAAAAATGGGAGTACTTTATGTTTATTTATACAAACTTTTGACCTTTAATTCACTTTTGGGTCAAAAACAGGGCCGACCTGACCAGTTTCCAACAAAAATTCAATTTTGACATAATTAAAATAAATTTGCATCCAAAAACTCCTCAAGGGTGACGTCATGCCCCTCTAGGGTGACGTTGAGCCCCACATGTGGAACGTTGAGCAGGGAAAGTGGAACGCTTGGCCTCCAAAGGCCTAAAATGATGCCCACACGTGCCATCAAGCTCACAAATGCCTCCAAAGATGAAACCCTGGCTCTAGATGTCGTCTAGGGCTATCATGGTGACGTCTGAGACCCTCAAGGGCTAACGTCCATGTGGGAAGAGCAAGGTCCCCTGAGTCTAGGTCTGCCAAGGTGCCTCCAATGGCAACATCCTTCTTTCTCCCGGTGCAAGTCTTCAATCGCTTCTTACCCTTGGTTGGGGTTTCAGCATCCATCTGTCATATTTAAACCCCCATGAAGGTCCTACAGCAACAACAAGTACGCCCTCTAGGGGTTCATAAGTCACAGGGATCATAGCATGTAAATCACATCCAATAATTAAATTACCCAAACATGTATATCAAACCCCCCCTTAACCCAGACAAATGCTCAAAGACGTTCTGCAATTCGACAAGTTAGGTTTGGAGAAGGTCTTTGGGTGTCCTATTAGACTAACCTCTCTTAAGTTTGGGATGTTTCCCATGTGGGATCTAGTCCAAGTCATGTAAGTGTATGAGGTGGCACGGGGTAAATATTTGGGCATGGGGTGCATGTAATAATAAGGAAATGTAAAGTCTTACCTATGGGTGCCTTTGTAGAGAGCGAGTTGCACCTTGTCATAAATGCAATTGTTTCCTGGCCCATTCATTTCCTTTTACTCTTAGCTTTATTTCTTTTGATCCTTTTCTCTTGTGCTTCAAGTAAATAGTTGAGGGACACTGTCCTGGCTTGATGACCA
>SNQJ01S0071291.1:0-38364 GCA_010110895.2 Picea sitchensis | reverse complement strand
AATTTGCATGATGGGTGATGTTTTAGAGTTTCCAATGGAGTTAAGTTTGAAGTATGGATGTTGGGAAAAGTTTAAAAAGTGGCCAATGAGTTTCCTACTTTGTAGATGTTAGGGTTTGTAGGGCCCAAACAAGGGAGTGTTAAACACTATAGATATTTGATATACATTATTGATGTAGAAATTGACAAGAACATCAATTTACCAATATGAAAGTTTTTATGTAGTCATAAGCATGATTATTATCTACACCTGCTACAAAGTTTTTCTTAGTTATTGATATATTTTCTACTAAATATGACATAATCTGGTCTCCATGGTTGATTGTACCAGTCACAAAAGTGCACAAATTCGGTAAAAATGACAAATTTAGAGACCCATAACATTCAACCCAGAGAGTGAGCAACATCGATGAGCAATATTCCAGAGTTACAGAAAGTGTTGCAACAGAGTTATAGCGAGTTGCAGCAGAGTAATAGTGAGTAACAACAAGTGGAGTAACAACACAAAATTTGAAGGAGAAAGTACAGTTACAACATAGTGTTGCAACAGAGTTACAACATAGTTATAGTGAGTTGCAACAGAGTTATAGAAAGTGTTGCAACAGAGTTATAGCGAGTTGCAGTAGAGTAATAGTGAGTAACAACAAGTGGAGTAACAACACAAAATTCTAAGTAGAAAGTACAGTTACAGCATAGTGTTGCAGCAGAGTTACAACATAGTTATAGTGAGTTGCAACAGAGTTACAGAAAGTGTTGCAGTAGAGTTATAGCGAGTTTCAGCAGAGTAATAGTGAGTAACAACACAAAATTCGAAGGAGAAAGTACAGTTACATCATAGTGTTGCAGCAGAGTTACAACATAGCTATAGTGAGTTGCAACAGAGTTATAGAAAGTGTTGCAGAAGATTTATAGCGAGTTGCAACAGAGTAATAGTGAGTAACAACAAGTGGAGTAACAACACAAAATTCTAAGGAGAAAGTACAACAAGTACTGGGATGTACTGAGTTCTCATGAAGCAATATTCTGATCGAATAGCTCTGCAACTCCACTGCTAGGGTTGCCATAGCCATGGAGGAGCAGGGCTTGCCTAGGGATTCCTCTCCTCCCCATCCTCCTCTTCCACTCCCAAACAATGCCGCTTTCAGTTCGCTGATTAAATCTTTGCCCAAGAAGAAGAAGGCAAAATGCTAGAAATTCGTTAAAAGAGTGGAAGAAATGGCGGAGGTATCTCTCCCACCGGATATTCCTATACATGTAGCTTTATCAATTTATGAACTCACGCTTGTGGGGTAGTTCACTGGCCTGTGGCTGTCCCCTAAAGCCACAGAAACCTGGGTGATAAAAAATTGGAAGCCGTTGATCAAACAAAATGTCACCTCTCACTTCCTGGGCAGAGGTTATTTCCTCTTGGAATTCACCTACAAAGAGGATAAGGAGTTGATCTTCAGGAATGACGCATATTTCATGGGACCCCAAGGACTGTATCTAAATAAGTGGACTCCGGACTTCGACCCAGAATAGGATGTTCCTTCGACAATTCCAGTTTGGGTCAGACTGCTTAACCTCCCAATACACTGCTGGAATTGAGACTCATTGAAGCACATAGGAGATGCACTGGGCAAGTTCATTGACATGGAAAATAATAAAGACCAATACGACTACGCCCGAATTTGTGTGGAGGTGGACCTTGAAGTAGGACTTCCGGAAGCTATCAAAATTAATGTCGGAAGCTGGTCTCATATTAAAAAACTGGACTATGAACAACTCTCGTTCAAGTGCCCGGGGTGCCACGAATACGGTCACTTCGCCAGAAATTGTCCAAAAAAAAATGAGAAAGATAAGGGCAAAGAGGAAGGATGGAAATAGGTCAAGAGATCCAAAACTAACCCCAAGGTCTCAAATACAGCGGGACAAGAAAAGAGCAAAGGATATCAATCCAAAGGCAATAGCGCGTCCCAGAAAATCCTCCACCCAAAAGATTCAGGAAATATGTTTGAAACCCTTGACTTGGTTTCTCAAGATCTCCCTGAAAGGGATCCACCTCAGAAAGAGAAGACGGAGAATACAATAACGGAATACAATGAGGCCGATGCAGTGATAAAGGACTCAAGGCATGGGGAAAGAGAACCTGAAAGTTCCAAAGACAAACACACAACCAACGATGTGGAAAGCCAAGGCTTGGAAGAATCTGAGGAGGAAGGAGAGATAGGAGACTCTCTCACTATGGTTCGGAGATCAACAAGAGGAAGACCATCATCCAGGGACAAGAGAGAAAAAGAAACATATAAAGACAAAGTCCAGGGAAGTCAACCAACTTTGGAATTTTTTTTGGCTAAAACCCCTAAGCTGGCAAGAAACCAAGGACAGGGCTCCAAGGGGGGACCTCACTCTCATAAAAATAAATAATGAAAGTGATCTCCTGGAATTGCAGAGGTTTGGGAAGTAATATGAAAGAAGAAGCCATGAGGACCCTAATCATGACAGAAAACCCAGACATAATGCTCGTCCAGGAGACAAAATTGGAGGAAAATCTCTTCCATCAAAACAATAAAAGTTACTAGAGAAAAGGCGGGACAAAGGATGTCTCATCCAGAGGGGCATCCGGAGGTCTAGGCACTCTTTGGAACACTTCCAAATTCAATATGGTAGATGAGAAAAAAAATGTTCGTTGGTTGTTCACAAAATTTCAACATTTAGACTCGAAGGAGGTTTTCAGTCTTTTCAATTTATACATTCTGGTAAATGCAGGGGAAAATAAATCTTTTTGGGACTCTCTGAGATCCTTAGTGGACGAGGAGGTCCTGGAAAATATTATAATTTCATGGGACCTGAACATCTCCCTTAGCCAAAGAGAAAAGCAAGGGGGCAACATTGTAAGAGATCCGGCTCGAGAGTGGGTGGAGGACCTCATCCACGACTGGGATCACATTGATATCAAGCCTTGCCGAGGTAAGTACACTTGGTCAAATAAACGGGTGGGTCCTGGGCATATCGCTACTAGATTAGATAGATTTCTCCTTCAGAGTTCCTATCTCCTTCTTGGTCTTGACACGAAAATGAATATTCTTTCTAACAACACTTCAGATCATAAGCCTATAAAGCTGACTCTCTCAACCTAAAGGAATTTAGGTCCTATCCCCTTTCAATTTAGTCCTCTTTGGATAAATCAAAAGGACTTTTTAAACAAGGTCTAAGAAATATGGAAGACGTCGGTCATGGGGTTTCCATTCTTCGTTTGGGAGGAGAAGCTAAGAAGAGTCAAGTCAGCTTTGAAAAGATGGGCTAAAATCATTCCTAGTTCTGCGGAGGAAAGAAGGCAAACCCAAGCAGCTCTTGAGTCTCATCAAGACTACATGGAAGAGGATGAAATTTCGAGCGATACTCTAAAAAGAGAGGAAGAGCTACAATTTTTTTTTCAGAATGCCTGCAGACAGGAGGAGGAATACTGGAGGAAAAAATCCAGAAGTCTTTGGTTGAAATCTGGAGACAGAAACACTTCTTTCTTCCACAAGCAAGCCTAAGCTAGAATAGGTTACAATTCCATTTCAGAGATTAAGGATGACACACAAAATTATGGGGACTTTTCAAGCATTAAAAAGGCTGCCTACATTCACTTTAAAAATCTTTTTAATGAAGCAGAGGTGCAGGGATGCAGTGATAACCTCCTAAATTAAATACCTATTAAAATCACAACTAGAATGAATCAGAAGCTCAAGACTAAGGTCACTAGGAAAGAAATAAAGGCTGCCCTATTTTCCATGAGTCTTGATAAAGCACCAGGCCCTGATGGGTTTACAAAAAATTTCATCCAAACCTGTTGGCAGATTGTGAAAAAATATCTACACAAAATGGTTTTAAAATCCCAAGACTATAAAAAAGTTGGGGGCAGCAAGAACTCTACCTTCCTAGCCCTCATTTCGAAAGAAAAGGGTGCAAACTCCTTCAATAGGTTTTTCCCTATTTCCCTTTGCAACATTGGATACAAGATCATCTCAAAGGTGATTGCCAGCAGACTGAAAGGGCTTCTTTCAAATCTCATTCTGGAGAACCAAAGGGGGCTTTGTTCAAGGAAGGAAAATCATGGATAATATAATCCTAGTCCAAGAGGTGCTTCACTCAAGTCTAAAGAGAAAATAATCAATGAGCCRTTATATTTCTAAAGTGAYATTAAATAATTAAGTTAAAAAGGTTATAAAGTAACTTTGAGATTAATACTTAAGCAAACATTATGATGTCACTTTAATTATTTAAGTAAAAAGGTAAAAAGGTAAAAGGGTCATCCAAAAGAGTAAAATGGTCATCAAAAAAGGTAAGAGGAATAAAAGAAAGATGAGATCTCATTCTTTCATTATGTTGATGATTATTTGACTTGATTTGGAGAGCTCTTGGAGCCTTTGAGGATTTGGAGTAAACCCTCGTTTGGATTGGTTTCAGTGGTGAATTATTCCACCCTAGCTAATCGGGTTTCGGTGGTGAAATATTCCACCCTAGCCATAATTGGAAAGGCCATTCAGGTCTTCCATTTGTGTTTAATATTGAGGAGATCCATCTTATTAAGTTGCAGAGGGTTTTTTTGTGGAGTTGAGTTTGATTGGGTTTTGTTCCAGAGATCTTAATTGTGGTAATTGATACCATCCTTAGAGGAATCAAGTTCCTTTTGTATAGATCAAGATCTATGCATGAGGGTGAAATTACTTGGGAAGAACCAGAATCCTAGTGTGTGGGACGAATATTTTACCTCCACATCCAAGTCTTTTTATGCAAGCCGAAATTATCTTGTGGGAAGACTGAATTCCCAATGCATGGGCCACGTTCCTCACATAGTAGTTGAATATTTTTGATAGGGCCGAGTTTCATGCTGGTTGGGGACGAGTTTGTTTAGAGGAGCTGAGCTCTTGTTGTTTGGGGTCAATTTATGTAAGAAGGGGCCGTGTTTCCTCTACTGGGGGTTGCTTTTTCCTTGTTGGACTAAAATTTTTGGGCGTTGGACCGAATCATTAGTGTGAGGGACACATCCCTTGGAGGAGGCATGGTTTATTCCTGAGGAGATCGATTTCTAAGCTTTTTTGCCAAGTTCCTTGTCTGCTGGGGCCGAATTCATTTCCTTTTGGTCAAGTGATTGTTGGTTGGGCCAAATGCATTTCCTTGTGGTCGAGTGATTGTTGGTTGGGCCGAATTCTCCCACCAGGGCCTAGATCTATCATTGTTGGGATTGTTTCTTCATATTGTGGTTGGGTTTCTCAAGTCTGAAAAGAAAAAACAAATGGAATCATTGAGCTTGAGATAGGAGAAAGAGGTCAAACCATTTACTCTAGTCAAATGGAATCATTGAGCTTGAGATAGGAGAAAGAGGTCAAACCATTTACTCTAGTCGTGTGCCCTCCTCTGGTGCACTCTCAAAAACGTGTGCCCTCCTTCTCTGTAAATTGTGTGCCCTAGCTCAAATCCATCCTCTAAATCCAAACTCTAAATCGTGTGCCCTAGATGAAAGGGCTCAAATACGTCCTCCAAACTGCGGTAGGTGCATGGACTGTGGAGAAATACCGTGGACTCAAAATCCACACATGCATGCGAGTGGTGGCCATGAATGTGTGGACTATGGAGCAATACGGTGGTGGACTGTGCATGGAGCAGTCAATGTGGGAGGGGAATATAGCTTTGATTTTTGAAAGGAATTTGTTATGTTTTTAATTTTCGTTGGTTTATATAATATATATTATATATTATATATATAATATATAATATATATATTATATATATAATATATATAATATACATATATTATAATATATATTATATATATAATATAATAAACTCCAACATTGATATACAACCCAAAACATGAAGTAATGAGACCTACTTGGGATGTTGTGGATTTGAACTTGGGTTAGGAGTTGGCATTTTAGGAGGTTATGGGTTAATGGGTTAGTGGTTTGATGTCTAGTATGCTTATGTGGGTTAGTTGTCAAGAATTATTGTGTTACTAAGCCATGCAAGTTAGTGGGTTAGTATTTTAGCCTATATAAAGGGTTTGTGTTCACATTAGTGGTTATTGGTTTACAGGGTTAGATATTACTAGGTTAGATGTTAGCTTCAATTAATTTTCATTAGGCGTTAGTAGGTTAGATAAATAGTCAATTAGTTCTCATTGGGGGTTAAATGTAATATTATCGACTATCATTGATTAACTCTTTGCCGGCTGTGAATTTTTTAAATACATCAACTTTGTTGAGTCTGGTTTGCCAAGGCCACCTCTATCTGACGATTGAGTTTCCATAGGTGGGTGCGAGTTGAACTCTTAGAATGGCTTGTAATTATTGTTGTGTAATGTTATTTCCACCCTCAACTGATTAACGTTGGCGCTTAAGAGTTTAAGGTACAGATTATTCCTCCAACTTAGCTAGCGTGGGTTTTCCTTTTTTTAACTTTGACGACACTGTTTTATCACCTCACGGAATTTACTGTCTTAACTTCCGATATCGCTGCCCATATTTTACCGCATTGATTCCATAGGTTCACTACACAGGTTCCATGGATGTTTGGTGCCTGGACCTAAGTTTTCTTTTATCAGAAGATTTTGTAGCCTCCTCATTTTTTTGTTAGAATTTCTGTGAGAAGATTCAGTCTTTGTCAGAGCGCCACCCATCGCAGAATGAGTCTCTATTCTCCCACGTAGATGAATGTTACTCTGACATTAGAAGACTATGGTGGGGCTCTGGTTTTACCCAACAAACAACTTTAAAGAGCTTCCCAAAAAGCTTGTGCCTCCCTGAGATAGCTCCTAATCCTATTAGAGTAAGCGTAAGGCGGCCTGGGGGTTGCCTCCCTTAAATATTATCGTGGTATATCCCTTCAGAAGACAATTTTATACTACCAACAAATATAGTTGATTCTTCTTGACTATTTTCCCCCATGTCAATTGCCTGAATAAAGAATGCAAGCATGGCCCCTTGGCTGTCTCTTGCTACTGTGCCTACACATGCTTTGCCTGGATTTACTTGGTAAGCCCATCAAAGTTGACTTTGATCCACCCTTCTTGGGGAGGTTTCTAGATTGGTTTGGGGTTTCTTGGAAGATTTCCCTTTATCAATGGCTGAGAAATAGTGGCCTAATGTTGAACATACAATGACATTTAAAAGTAGATAGTTTTGGGAATATTTCTATTTATCCTTCATGACTAAAACCATCTATACTCCATGAATATTTCATGTCTCCATAGTCTTCCCAAGGTGAGATTTCTTCTTGTCAACCAAGATTTTATTAAGCTTCTCATAACTAGGTTCCTTGTATTTACAGGGCCACCATCAATTGCATAGATAATTTTATCATAACATTGGGAACAAACAATATTAAATGTGTTTTCACATGCAAGGAAAAACCTTTCTATAGGAATATTCATGCCCTCCCTACAATTGATATCAAACATATGAGGGGGTGCATGTTTGGAAGGTGTTTTATGAGATGGGAAAACAAAATTTTGTGAAGGGATTAAACTTGAAGGCATTGTTGAGGACCCCTGTAGTAATAACAACATTGACCCCAATGGTCTCATTTGTACGATGTTTCAAGTATTGGATCTTTTAGTTGTTGAATCAATATGGGGTGCATGTGTGGGAATTAATAGATCATTGACCCTTCAAGATTGTCCTATCCTTTGTTGGTGTCTAGGAAAGAGTGACCTAATGTTGAGAATACAATGGCATTTAAATGTGGACAATTTTGGGCATATGTCGAACCATCCATCATAATTGAACAACCATCTATACTCCATGAAACTTTTAATGGTGCCATAGTCTTCTCAAGGTGGATATTTCTTCTTGTCAACAAAGATTGTGAGAAGCTTCTCATAATTAGGTGCCTTGTATTTACAGAGCTATCATTAATAACATGGAAAATTTTCTCATAATACAGGGAACAAGCCACATTAAATTGGATTTCCCATGCAAGGAACATTGTCCATACAAGTAGAAGTAGGTTTTAAAATATGTTACCATAGTTTATAAAAAGTTTTAGTTATATCCATTGATTTAGAATTAAAGTTTTGCTACATTGTCCATGTTTTGAACACAAACCTCAACAAGAGATCAGAAAATTGCACTCAATGCAATCATTGACTCTTAATCTAAAATCCCTTTGAATGTAAATCCCTACCTATCATGATTTTATTAAAAATTTTATGTTTCCCACTACATCCCTTACTAAGTTAAAATATTTTGTTCAAACTTGAACATCCTTGACCAATCAAATTTTCTCAAGTTATAGTAGAAATATTTCTAATCCCATGTCTACAAGTTAGGAACTAAATTTAGCAAGTAACACCTTCTAGCTTGAGTATTTCAAATAAATATTTATATTTCTACTCCTATGTGAGGCAGGATGGAGTCAAATTTTAGATCAGTCAATTGTGTATTTTAAGAAAATAATATTTTCTACACTAAAAGGTCCTCTCTCATTGTGAGTGAGCTATGTTTTCCATCTCCTCTTGTTAGTTATTTTGTTTACTTTGATAAGAACATCCACATTGTCACAAATGATAAATACTCTTTTGGGCACAATATACAATCCATTTCTAGAATAATTTCTACCATATCACACTTGCAACATAGTATCCCTAGTTAAGCATGATAAGAGGTAACATAATAATGGTATAATTTTGTTGTCTTAGCTTTAGACAAATTTTCAATGGCGCGTTCTTTTCAACTCTTCTAGGAAAGTGTCATTCAATTAAATTATCAATATTGAGAAAATAGATTTTATCACAACTCAATTTTATGAATAGGATCATATTCCCTTGGGTATGTTGAAAATGCTTCACATATGTAAAGAACAATAATTCATGTTAAACACAGTCTTAATTCTATACTAGTAAATGATGTTTTTCATCCAAGAATTGTTGTTTCATATACCCCATTGTCTAGTGGAATTTGTTGATGTCTCATCCTTGGTTGTTGTGTCTTAGCCTAAGTTTGGATTGAAAACAAAAGAACCAACTGAGGTCCCTTTTCCAAAGATTATGTTTTATGTCAAGAAAATCAACATGTTAGAGTGGAAAGGGGATATATTGGCAGTGAGTGTGTTGAATGATTTCATCAAGGAGGGGATTTCTCAGAGAAGGATGGTTAGACAACATTTGTGAGAATTCCTTGTTTTGAGCTTAAGTGTAACATCCCCAACCATCATCCCCATTGTCGGGCAACGCTACTATGTGGAAATATATACACGATATTTATAAATAATATGCATTAAATAAAATTAACATATTTAATATGGATTTACTGCTTTCAAATTAGAATTAAAACAAAATTAACATCAACTCAAACTTGCAACATAATACATGATAACATTTCAAGACACATACATGCATCACATATAACTTAAGTACATAATTAATAATTTATATTTTTAAACTGTTAACACCACTCAACTACGCAAGTATACCTTCCACGAACCTCCTCCCACCTTTAGACCATGTTTCATCACTCTCGCTAATAGGTCACCCCGAGCTTAGGACTAAGTCTCCACTCCAGCAGAATCCTAGGCTAGGCAAGGTCAACAAGAAGACACCCAATTTATGAGGAAGGATTCTCTCCCGTGAGCCAATTTCTATAACCACTGCCTTCACAAACTCATTTCTACATGCCCGGCCACACCCTGTGAGTATACACTTTCATCACACCAAGACAAATTCTTCAACTCTTAAACCTCCCCATCACCTTTAGTTTCAACAACAGCTGAACTAAAATTCTCCAGCCTGTATGTTCTTACAGGACCACCTCTAGGAGTTCACACTTCCTCCACACACTCTCTCACCAGGAGAGTCGGTCATAGGTCTGCAACTCCATTTCTCAACCACAACCACCTCCTCACTTGGAGGAGAGTGTTGCACATAGGGCCTGAGAATCGGCTTCTTTCAAATTTCCATCACAAGGAGGACTTACAGATGGTTCAAAAGATCATATTATTTAGCCAATCACACTCCGCCTAAGCATCACAAGTGTGGCCACAACAAATCACATTTAAACATTACATATACAGACAATTGAGGTATGTTCCAGTTTCATTAAGACAAAGTTGACCTCCGTGAGAGCTAAGAACAAAACTGGATTTGTAGAATGGATAAACTAGGTCTACAGGACACACAAGAGACATGGCTTCATCCACGGGTTTTCCAAGCATTGGTTTTAGATGCGCGACAAGGAAATTATGCAGAGGTCGATGAAGGAGACCAAATGCAAAGACCAGATGGAATTCAAGGGAATACACTAGTTGATCACAGAGGTCCCATGGCCTTGGGTTTCAGAGCCACGCGGAGGTATGCTGATCGACAGAGGTACCACTGTCTCAAACAATGGCCAAGAATGGACGAACTTCATCATGACTCAATTCCTGGGAGTGCATGCGTAAGAAGCCACATTATTTGATGATCAAATCTCTTCAACTTCTTCTGGCCCCATTAATGACTACATGGATCCTCCCCGCTTTGATCCTCGTGATAACTCATGATCTCTTCCTCAAGTATTATCTTTATTTCTTTACATGGATTGTAATTTTGACTGTCTTCCTCTTGATCAGATCTAAACAACGTATGACTATACAACCATAATTAAGTTGGTATGATTAGGTGCGCATGAGCTCCTTCCTTGGTTCTCGAATAGTCATTCTCTCATCAAACAGGGAAACTACATGGAAGGTGGAAGCCTACTATTTCCCCCCTCACATCTCTTTCAATTTCCCCATATTACCTAATTTGAAATTATAAATAATATGTATCATATACTATATTATACAATATAAAATATATATAGCATCATATAAAAGATATAAACTCATACCTCTTCTTTCTTTTCTACAAGACATGAATTAAATATCAGCCATCTTCTTCTTCATCCAACTCAAAATCTATATCAGATTCCGCTTAGAATCTGAGACCAGGAAAGGCTCATTCCTATCAACATCATCACAATACTAACGCTATTTTCATTACTATAGTTAATATCGACGCCATGTAGATCATCATTCTCCTACATTTGGATGATCAACCTCTTTCAAACTCTTCAGATGACACACGACTACATGAGCCACCTTCTTCTGATATTCATAATCATGATCTTCTTCCTCGCTATTATATTCATCCTCAGCCACATGATTGTACTTTACCTGTCTTCCTCTTGATCATATCTAATAATATATGACCAACTCCATTTCATTAGGTACTCGAGTAAAATACTTACCTACATTGACTTGGAAGAACATAAGGCCTTGCACTGTTCAAATTCCCATGTAATTAACCATGGCAAATCCATTATCATGCTCAAAAAACAGTTCTTTCAGGATCACGCTCATGAATCCGTAGCCTATACCATTTAACCTCAACAAAACAATTTTAAAGGAATTAAAATCACACTCAATTATATCCTCCAAATGGCCATAGTACCTATTCTCCTTAGTTTCTTCCGGATTTCCTCTAGCCACTTCTAGAAGAAATGTTATGGACCCAACACCGCAAGTAGTTATTCCACAATCCGAGGTTTTCATCTTATCATCCAAATATCTTTAGATACAAAATTTCATTTACCATTACAATTCACATAGCCTTGTGATGTTTCAACCAAGTAAGCATGGAAAATGAGTAAAAATAAATTCAATTAATAATCCTCATACAAGACTTACTATATATATATTTCAATAATTAAACAAACCAAATACATTGAAAAATTGGGAAAAACTAGGAAAAAATGTATAAATAAATTTTAATTTTCCATATCTTTAAACCAAAGGCTAAATCAACTTCCCTTTGATGTAAGACCAAGAAATTGATCCTCGATGACGATGCACCATTTTAATCATCTTACTCACCCATTCCCTTCCATGATAACTCAATCAAGTATTCTTCAAGATATTCTATCCAATGCTCCATCCAATCAAGTTGTTCAGAATGTATAAATGTAAAGCATCCTAATTTCTAGAGCAACTATATGATAGCATAAATTTAATATCATTAATTAGTTATTGCTAATAAATGAATAATTTTAATAGATGTGTAATATATTAAAACTACAACATGATCTTAATAATTAATTTCACAGTCCTTATTTTACCTTTTCCCAATAGGACCTCCCTTCAAATTTGTTGATGCTGGTTTGAGATGCCAAATGCTAGGCACATTCATATTTCTTTTCTGCTAATTCCAGGTAGATATTGACACATATACCCATGCATTGATATACCATATATCCTCAACCATAGAATCTTGACGGGGTTTCTTTGTTCAACAAAGCCTCAAAGGACTTCAGAATCAGCTTCCACCATCCATACTCTAACTTTGTGTGTACGGGCATAATTCAATCTCCTCAACTTGGTGTATGTAGTAGTGTTCTTGTGCATTGAAAATGTTGAAGGTAGATACTTTTACAGATTTGATACATTAGTCGGGGAATTTCCTCTCTTCCAATACCTTATATATCTTCTTTATGGATTTCTTTTCATGATAGCCACATACAAATGTCAATGCACAAAAATACTTCAAGGCATACATAAATTTGTATATAAAAGATAATATGTCAAATATAAGTTCTAATACAAATCACATAAGAAGTAAGTACATTTTCCTTATAAAAACAATACTTATTTCATGTATTTGCTAAGTACATAAATAATTTGTTTTATGTTGTTGTCAAAGTCAGTCCGAGATAAAGGTAGAACATATTTATAACAAAAAATAAATAATTATTATTTGTTTCCAAGAAATGCGATTACTTCAAAAAGTATTATAACCTAATAATTACTGCTAATGAATGTATGCTGATGTGTTTTGTGTCCCTACCAAAAATCACTCCTTTTAGTTAAGATATTTTGTATGTTCGAATAAAACCCCATGGAAACCTATTCTTTTGAATGACCTCTTAATATTTTCATGGTTCACAACAACTAAGGAAGACTAGTATTTGTTCAATGCAATTCATCTGCATTAGAATTAATAATAACACTTTTGCAAGGCATGATCAGCTTCTCGGATGTCACAAAAATCTTTCCAATTCTCTCTTTGTCACTCCTTCCATTTAATATTCGCCATAACACCTCATATGTTCTTCCCAATATGCATTGTATCAAACAAATGAACTATTTTAGGTGCTCATAGTATGGAAATCTACTGAAATGCATCGGGTAATGTTTCATTCCTCGGAAGCCTTATCGAAGTCTTTTAATGACATTCATGAAACACTCAACAAAATTGAAATTAACACTCAATTAATGGACAAATGAAATAATCCAAAGATTTATATAATAGGGTCAGTACATAAATAATTTGTGTACCTTGACGATTTCTAATATATTCCAACTTCCATAGGCTTAGCCAGCTATCTTCATGGTTTTTTTCCATTTTATTCTTTACCAATGAACTTTGCTTTGTCTCAGAAGTTCTATAACTATGGTTCTTAGGCAGAAAGTGCCTATACTCAAACACTTCCTTTGCTAAACTCCTTGAATGGAGATGATTTATCCTAGGACTACAAACTGGGCATGCAATCTCATTCTTTGTTTGAAGACCTACATAAGATATATGAATAAATGTAGCCAAATTGAGTTATAATTAAAAATAATGCATGATTTTCAAAAACATATATAATATTAAATCACAAAAATAAAGTAACAATATACCACAAAATAAAAGTTAACCCGGAGCATCATGAATTGTCCATGATAGTATTCCACATGGAATTGAAATCGCTCTTTGCCCATTGGTCTAGAGATGCTTCACATAGTGACGCCAACCCATAACTTAAATAACTCATCGATGAGAGGCTCAATATATAATGCCTTTGTTATCTTTTAACCTCGTACCTACCTGATTGGTTCAACTCTAATGTATGATTAATTATACTTATCTAGATGTCATATATAAAAGAAATAATTACTTATGCACGAAACAAATAAATGAAATATTTTGTCATGCTTTAAAAGAAAATAAAAGATAATTAAATACATGGAACAATCATTGCCAACATTGTTCCGCCTTGATTGTCATCCAAGGAGGAAGGTTGTTTTTTATAACAAAAACTAATCGAGTAATGTGAGGAACGTAAGCTCTCCAAATGGATTGACACCATCACTACCAACTAAAGTCTAACATTATGAGGTTCTTTTCTTAAAAATTGGCCACTCTTTCTTTCTCGAAGGTAGTTCATTGCAGTAACCATCCGTAGGCATTCAAGAAATTGTCTCGACTCTCTATTCTTTGCATGGAAATCCATAAACCGTGCTATACTTTGGCACATCTCGAATAAACTACATGAAAAACGTGGAATTATCTGAATATAACTAAGAACTTTGCGAGACACATTATTTGATTCTTTATCGGCTCAATATCTACTTATTTGACATCAGGGCATTCATTTTCTAATCCATATTGTCCATATACTATATGATATTATCATTAGGACATGCATCAATATCTGATAGTCCCATCCCAATTTCTTTCATAATCACGATATTTCTTTATATGCATGGCAAAATATTTGACATCTAATAGAACATCACCTAACAATCTACAAATTATAAACAATAATAATGTAAACAATATTGATCATCAATATATCATCCAATATACTAACTTACAAATTAGAAAACAATAGCAACATAGGAATAAATTGAACCTTTATGTATTTGTGAACATGCAAGCATACATAATTACCAAATTAAATACCTTAGTATTTGTGTGTGAGACATGTTTGATAAACCATTCAAAACCTTTAGGTTCACCAACAAAAATATAGCAAGATAAAAAGATTTATTGCTTGAGCCTTCATAAAGAGGTTGACTTGACTTATCTCGAAAAGTAGAGGATCAACATCACACTATCATCCCCGGGTTGTCCTCATCCATTGAGAAAACATGTCTTGGACCACCCATATCTCATCTTCTGGTTTGAATCACTCAACATTATCTCCATCCATATCATCATTATTAACTTGATCAACAACTTCAATTCTCTTCTGATCTCAAGTTCATCTCCATGTAAAGTAGTATTTGCTAATTCTGACAAATAACTCCCTTTGAGTGGCTCCATTACTTTGGGGCATCATTCATATATTTAAAACAAATAGAAATGCTACAGTGTATAGAAAATATAAAAATCCTCATAAGAAATATTACTAAAATTCAATGGACATACTGATTATTACAAAGAATACATTAAATATTGAATCCTCCACAAGGGATGATATCTATAACCCCTTCACACGCCTCCCTTCTCCCTACAATGTTTTGGGTCACATTAAAAGTCTTCTATTTGCAAGCCTCTACAATCATAACAAGGGCAATAACATTTTCCATCTCCCCTTGCCTCTAATGCTACTCTTAACCGAGCAAGCTTCCCATCATTTTCATTCATTGTGACAAATCCTTGTCCTAAAAAAGTAATAGTCTTACCTACACCATACCAAACATTGCTATCAATTTTATTTAGTTCACTGCTTTGATTTATGATCACTTTATTATAAATATGTTGACCTACATATTTATAATAAGGCCAACATATTTATAATAAGGTGACCATATTAGAGTGATCACATCATGCTTCACATAGACAGTATCTTATAATACAATAAGTATGTGTACAAATGTTTTCTTTATATAATAATGACATATACACCTAACATAAGTTTAGGTTAGTGTTTATATATCTTTATTAGTCCCTACTAAAGTAGGGAATATACCAACTTCAATTACTATCATTTCACCGATTAGGGTTGGGTTTCAAGAGCAATTCCCATATCTTATCAATTAAAAGAGAGAGAGATTATAGCTACATCGAGGGGAAGGGCATGGATCTGGCAAACCTGTAATACAGGAATCACACAATTCCTTTCCATGTAGCTGAGTACTAACTATATCCAAAACCAAAGACATGAAATATCATACTACACATACAATATAGCAAATAATACATTATCATGGAAAATAATCCAAAACGCATTTCCTGGACATTTGAAAAAATTACAAGCAAACAGGAGTATATCAACAAACAACAACATAATTAACCTTGCAAGTTCAAAATCCAAGCTATATAGATCGAGAATTAGATTTGTTCAACTCAAGGGTTGAATGAAAAAAAAAAATGTAAACAGATCAAACAAAGCTAAGAACACCGTCGCAAATCATAGTAAATTGTGTCGCAGTCTCTTTAAAGTCACGCGATATAGATAATAGATAAAATAGTCAACTAGCCGTTAACACCAACCAATGAGATAGGCAAAATTTTCGTCGCTATTGCCACGAAAGTTTGTCGCTATAGCGATGAAAATCCCGACTAGGTTAAATTAAGATTTTCGTCGATATTGCGACGAACGTTCGTGGCAATATCAACGAAAATCCCGCCATGTTTAAAAAAAATGTGAAACTAGTGGAAGCGTGGAAAATTTTCATGGAATAATCCGCCCATATGTAGTAGTGACTGTATCTCTGTGGTTTTGTCATATTTGTGTGTTTTATTTCATTCCCTCATAAATCTGGATCAGTGGTATCAAAGCGGTCTTCTCTTTATTTGTTTTTTTGTGCATGTCCCCAACACGGTCAACCTTATAAGGAGTTGTGAATATAACTACTTGATACTTTGAAAGACCATCCTCGCTGACCTCGATGGCCTCCCATGGTGGAAGAAAAGAGAGATGAGGGAGCATGAGTTCCTATTAAGATATTGCTCAAGGAATCCCCAATGCAACAAAGGGACAAGATGATGGAAATTTTTTCGCAAATCCTTCAGTGACTGTCGAAAACAATAGACATGTCTTCATCAAAAGGGCACTTTAGAGGAACCACCCCTTGGTGCTAAGAGGAAAATCCCCTTATACTGGGTCAAAGGTAAAGGTAGAGCACTAACTCCCTTAAAAGACAGTTCTACTCATAAACTACCCCAAAACCAACTAAACTAAGTGAGGAGAAAGAAAGGAAAGAGGATTAATGAGTGCACCTTTAGTCCTTGCGGTTGGAGTCGGCCTCTTTTGCTTGTTTCTACCTCCTAAATTATTGGTCTCCTCCCAAAGCTGACCTCCAAAATGTTAGGAATACAATGCAACAACATATGATATCTCTACTAATCACTTTAAAATTTTAGACATAGATATAAATGCACAAATCAACAAAAGTATGTACACATAGGGTTTTGTGACAAGAATGAACTCTTTTATTCAATTTTAAGATAAAAATGATTACAACCTTTGTCGACAATCACTCCATGAACCAGGTCTGGGCTCCTCTATCGTGGCTCCAAGTGCATCAATCCCACGTTAGCTTCTCACAAACAACTTATCACCTAGGGAAGGAGGAAGGGTTGTATAAGGAGAAAGGGCTAGAGGGGAAGGTTGAGGCTAAAACTCGGAATATGATGCAAATCTTGGGCTAAGAAAGGGAAGGGATTTTGGCAGATTTTTCTTATTCTCTTTCTTGTCTCTCTAAATGACACCCCAAAACTTCTTTTTATATGAGAAAAAGATGGTTATTCAGTTTGGGGACGACCTACAAGGGGTAAAATGGTTAGGAAACCCTCTATAGCTTGTAAACTCCGTCGAATTCCGTGCAATTTTATATTTCTTGCAACTTTTGGAGGTAAACATGGTCTAACTAGTATGCATATCGCATATGTATGTGAGCTAACTAGCATGCAACATGCATGTGTACGCGATATATTAGTGTAGTAGGGCGCGTACACTATCCAAAAAATGGTTTTTTAAGAGGAAGCCTTAACAGTATTTTGACAAAGTATGTAAGTGGAAAGGCTAATGTCTTATATGCACATATAAGGCATTTTTGGACTATAACACTTAGAGATGCCACCCCTTTCAAGGAACAAGTTAATTTTGATATTCTCATATTTGAAGGTGAAATATATGCATATGCTTTGGAAAGATGGTTAAATATGCTAGAATGTTATTTATCTATCCATAATTTCTCTGATAGAGAAAATATCACCTTTGCGCTCCTTAAGGCTATCCCCCATGTCAAAAATTGGTGGGAGACTTACCATGAGAAAAATTCCATAGAGGAGCCTCGAATGTTTGAGGATGAACCCACTTGGGAGTATTTTATGGATGACATTAAGGAATGATATTACCCTGTTGGAAACAATGACAACCAATACACAAGATGGACCACACTGTGTAAGGAGAGGGACCAAACAATGTTGTAGTTCAAAAATACCTTCCATACATTGCACACCAATCTAGGTATCAAAGACTTTGAGCGAAATTTGGTTCTAAAATATTGTGGGGGTATACATAGGTACATCCAAACAAAAATGGAGTTTTTAGAAATCTCGTCACTAGGATCTACTTATCAATATCCTGTCAAAATCAAGTAGAAGTTTAAGAAACAGAATAAGCGGGAGTTTGGGTCTACAAATATGAAACAACATAAGTATGGTAAATATGACCTTAACTCATAGAACAACCAGCCTCAATAAAACCAGTCCAAGTTGCAAGCAAAGAAAAGTAACAAGAATATGAAGAAGGACATTGGAAACCAATGTGAGTTCTACAAAATCCCCTAGCACAACAATGATGAATGTCACTCAAAACAATCATTGGTGGCCGAGCTTAAAGAAAAAGATCTTAACCCCAACTCAGACTCTGATTTAGAACACAATAAAATAAACAAACCATCGATGCAAAACCCACTGCTACCATCACGACCACCACAATTTAACCAGAAAAACCATAGGATCCTGAGGAGGGGGAGCACCTATTCCATTCACAGATGTGGGTGAAGGGGACCTCATTTAATTTCATTGTTGATAGAGGAAGCCAAAAGAACCTAATCTCAGTAGAGGTCATCAAGTAGTTGGAGTTGTCGATAAAACCACACTCGCAACCATACAACATCGAGTGGTTGCGCCATGGAAGAGATCTTTGCATCAACCAACAATGTTTCCAGACCTACGTCATCAATCCATTTAAGAATGAGGTACCATGTTATGTTTCCCCACTGGAAGCCTGTGATATTATTTTAGGACAACCATATGTGTGGAAACTTCATGTTGTTTATGATTCTCGACCCTGTAGTGTCATTGTTACTCTAGGGAGTCATCTCTACAATGTACTAGAGGTAGTTCTGACTACTTCCATTTCATTTATCTAAAAACAAGTGTTGCAAAGTGAGCTCTCAAACCACAAAGTTTATCCTCTTCATGATCCAATCAAAAGGTGAAGAGAAGGTCATTGCAACCACCACAACCTTGACCCAAGAACTTTCTATATAGAAAAAGAAGGTGGACAAGATTGTAGAATAACAAAAAGATATTTTTTCTTCACCTACGAGGGTGCCTCTGCAATTCCAAGTCAAGAAAAGCTATAACAAATCCCTTCATATCTCTATTGGCCACAACCATTTTAGGGTGTGCTTGGGGTTCCAACCATTATCCCCCATTGATATAGCTCTTCATGTTGCATTTTCACTGATAGAGTCCTCCCACACTCAGACCAAGGCATATCACACATACATATTTGTTGAATGGATCCATCCCCTCCAACAACAATTTCATCACATCCTTTAATAGGATAATGCCAAGTACAAATAGGATAGAAACTTCAGAAAGGAAAGCAACTCACCAAGGTTCATATTTAGCAAATGTTTCCCCATCTCTCAAGGGAAATTGACGCAATGGGGACCATTACTTCCTGAAGGGGGAGGATTGATCTAGGTATATCTCGGTGACCACCCACCTCTTCCACTGACTCAATGGTTCTCTTTATTCTTAGCATTTTTTCTACAGTTTTTCGAGTCCCAAACTTCTAGGGCTATTTTGAGGCCCTAAACAATGTTTTTTGGACATTCGGGTGGACATGAGTTGCTAATGACATGCCTCGACCCCAGCCAAAAGTTGTAATCCTTGAATATTTCTTTCTAATGAGCTATCATGTGCCCCAAACAAATATCATATGCAAAAGTAATGCCCCCGGGAAGTTGGTGTATCAACTAACCACATCACATCCCACAAACCTTTTGTCATTTCATCTTATGGGGTTAAGTTTTTGGATGTTTATGGTTTTATCATTGATGCTTTATGTTAAAAAGGAATTTTGGCCTCATTGTAATCATCTTATTGTGAATGTGCGTAGCCGTCACATCTCTTCTCAGAGATAAGCTACCATCATTCTAGCGAGTTCATTTCACTCTGCATTTTTACAGTTCCTATATATTTCATTCATTACTAGAAATTGAGTGTTGCTATATCTCTATGTTTCTATCATGTTTTTGTGTTTCATTTCGTTCCCTCATAAATCCAAATCATTGGGAGGGTTCTTTTTCTCTCAAATTGGTTTCTCTCTCTCTCTCAAATGAAGAAGCATATTTGTCTCTTAAAAGGGAAGATTTCAAAGAAAGCATAGAGGTATGTGATTCTAATATGAATTCACAAGATAAGGTTTCTTAGTGTTCATCTAAACGATGTAACATTACTTAAATATTACTGCTCTAATTGTTGCTCCATGGCCTCAATTTATAGGAATTCTTTTAGTTTCATTAAAACTAGCTCCAAGTGTGAAAGAGCCTAGTTTGAATTGTAGTTCCCCATGCATGAGAGGAATTTGAGCTACCAAATGAATTGTCAAGAATGGTAATGGATCTTAAGGCATGCTCAATCTAGGTGTATTGGGGGAATGTTGTGATGGAACTAGTGACATTTCCCAACATCTAACAAAATATGACTCATGTGCAAATGCAACCCACAAATGCCACCCATGTAGGAGTCTTAGGTTTACGCCACTAGGTTACCTTTTTCAAGTGTAGGAAATGAATTATCATCCTCAAAAAGAGATCATGGGTTGAAGTCGAACAAGAGTTGGGTGTTTCATGAAGACTCGCAAGAACAACTAGTTCTAAGATTTTGCTGCTTAATGGGTATATCCTTGCCTTGGATTTGTGCACACTTGAGATGAAGTATTTTAAAGCACCCTAAGATAAATTATATGTTTCATATGAAAATTAATGACAAGGATTTATTTGGATACCTATCCCCAAAATCCTAGCAAACACTGTTAATTATTTTGTGTCATGTCGATGGAAGAATTACGTGTGTTGATTAGAGTTATATCTTAAGGGTGTGAAACTGGGGTATTGGTCCAGTTTGTGTTGATTTAAGGTGTGCCAAAGGAGGTATTTTATATCTCTTTAATCTTTATGATCTCCAAGGTCTCTAATGAGTCCAAGGTGAAGAGAATACCTTGAAAAAAAGAGGTATTTTTATGTCCTTCACGTGTGTGTTTCATGTGAAGAAACAACAATGTAATATAAGAGTAATGCTAGATTACAAGACTTAATGGAAATTATATTGAAAACATTTGTATATAAGTGATACATTAATTTACCTATTTAATTTCTACATGATGTGTTACAAACTTGAAAAAAAACTCAAATTTTGATTTTGCAAAAAATTTGAATAGATCAACAAAATAAAGATGTGAACATATGGGGTTCTTACTCTTCCTAATTAATCTCTAAGTGATTTGTGAATTTTCGAGGGAGATGAATTAATCTCTAAGTATTTATGGTTCACCAATATCACTCATGAGTGCAAGGTGAAGAACATACTTTGACAAAAGACATCTCTTCTAGTCCCAATAAAAAGATTAGGGCAACAATATAAATGATTGCAATTTTAATCTATAAGCCCATGTGAAACATTAAGTAATAGGCCATCCATGTGGCAATGAAAAAATAAAATCGATTTTTCTTCCCCCTACCAATTAAATTATCTAATTACTAAGCAAGAATGGATAAAAGATTAATTATTGTGAGCTTATAATTTGTGAAAAATTAAAGCCTAATACCTAGTCCTAATGCTAAGTTGAATGACTATTAAAAAGAGTAAATTAAAATATCTACATGGGTCTATATATATAGTAGTGTAGATTGCATGATAACAGAGTGCTGCAATCCACAATATTTGTGTGGGTTTTGACGAAATAGTCGTACAAGTCACTATGCCATAGAAAGATGAATTCCATGGAAAAATATCACAAAAATGATTTTCCAAAATGTAAAGAGGTCAGTTTTGGTGCCTGCAACAAAATAGAAGTTATAGAGGGGCTTGCAATAGCCTATAGAAAGAGAATTATGGATTGAAACCCAAGTGGGAGTCACCAATATGTTTGGGGTTCTTTGTCACAAGAGTGAGCCATGACTCCCCTTGCTATAACTAGGTTGCAATACTATAGACCATACAATTGTTAGTTTGTGAAACCAATTACATGGGCATTATTGCAATAGACATGAAATGAAGAAACATGAATGGAAATACAAAAAATAATAAACCAAGCTATAACCATGAAAATTAAACAACGAAATTAAGGGAAGTAATAATACTCGTGTATTACCAATGGATAGAACATGAAATTTGTACCTAGGGTGAATGGCTGGAAGCATGTGTGCTCCAACACTATCCTTGGGAGGGTCCCTTTTCTTCTTTGATGGCCTCTCTCACACAAGGATGTGTATGAAAAAAAAATGTCCTCAAAGATAGAGAGAGAGAGGTCTCAAATCTCATTCCTACAACATAACGCTACATAAATTTTCCTCACTTTGAATATTGCCCATGACTCTTATTTACAGGAGAATTTCCAAGCCCAATGAAAACTAGTTTCCATGTGAATGCATCTTGTTTGAATTGTGGATCCAATGCCTTGATGGAAACCCTTGGGAGGCCAAGGTACTCCTCATGAACTTGAATTTCTCATGTACAACAACCTACGTGTCCTTGATCTAGACCATGCTCCTTAATTTCACCGATCAA
Source organism: Picea sitchensis (assembly GCA_010110895.2). NCBI lineage: Eukaryota > Viridiplantae > Streptophyta > Pinopsida > Pinales > Pinaceae > Picea > Picea sitchensis. The sequence continues at coordinate 15,582 of SNQJ01S0071291.1, read as the reverse complement.
GTCAATTTTGAGCATACAAGCAAACATGCACATGTTTTGAAGGAAATATCACATAAGTGGCACAAATGTTAGTGAAGATAGGTTGCGCAAGTGTATAAATACCCACTTTAATAAAAAAATTACAAATCCTTTTGAGGTGCTATAAAATTTCCATGAAGCATCCTTTGTTATGTTGTATTAATGATATTCCATGTTAATCACTTGAATAACTTTGTGAGAAAAATTTAGGTGCTAACAATAAGCATAAAGACAAAAAATATGGCGAAGAGTAGAGAAATTGACCAGATGGACTGGGTTGAGTGTTTGTCAATTAAAAACCATGATTCAAGCCTCGTTAGGTTCATCAATCCACCTCTTGGTGTCAATTCTAACTAAATCTCATGAGAGTTATAGGTGGAGATAGGAGTTGAACCCTTAATCCATAATGAACAAGTAAATATGTAACGATCCCTCTGTTACGACTAGGAAAGCAAAGCATATAAGATAATTTTTTTTTTATACATTAGGAAATTAATGTCAACAATATAAATCATAGCAGCACAAATCAATGACATCATAATTAAAGGAATTACAAGCATCTCATCGTCATAATCAATAACGCCGCAACCGATGCATCAACATATTTAGTAACGACATATAATCAACTCATAATAATATTCGAATAACGACACATAATCAATGAGAATCAAGAATGACGATGCAATATCAACTCATCATGATCAACTGGAATCATCAATACTTTTAATCGCTCAACTCATCACATAAAGATAGTCATCAACGAACACAAGGATAACATGATATAACATAATGATAACACAAAGATCATAAAGATAACATAAACATGGCATAAATATACTACCTGCCTATCCTACCCTGCAAAGTTAGTACCTCCAGGACATATAAGTAATGCTCAAGCCCAGGTTCCAATTGATTTTAATGATTTAAGGTCTCAGGGCTGGCGACTGTTCTGAGGAACAAGGAGGTGTCTACATCCCACTAACACAATCAAATCCAAACTAACTATGCTAAATCAACAACATCAACAATAATCAATGACGTAATAGTGTTCTAATAACCATTCGCACATCATAAAAAGTCTAAGGCGCAAGAGGATTTAATTTACTAAATCAATCATACAATGACATAAGTTAAGGCACAAAGTAATCAACTTTATTTGTTTTCAAGGTGCAAAAGCATACATCTGGTTATTCAAGGTGAGACAATTTACTACAAACATACATCATTATCATTGCCACAAGTTCCACCATAAAGCATTCCAACATAAATCACAATTAACTAGATCATCAATCTCACCTAATCATCAATTTTCTAGATACAACATATTATTCTATCACACTCAAAATATTCAGTGATAAAGGAAGTGCACGAGCAAGAGGGTATCACATATTGAATAATGGATCAAGCGCATAAGTTAATCTAACTCAAGTAGCTTAAATAATCATTTTCATATTAAGGATATCTTCTAGGAGTGTGTAAGGAGAAGCGAATGTACAATTTCATTAAGAGCCCCCAAAGAAGATCAATACAATATCAATTTCACTTTCTCATTTTTTATCCATTTAAAATAAAAACTAACATAAATCATTTAATAACATCTAGTAAGAAGTCAAGATCTTGCTCATACGATCAAAGGGCAGGAAGAGGGTAAGAGATTTCTTAACCTGGTCTAGGGGATCAAAATATGCTCAAAAATAAAAGTTCTCGGATTTTCTTGAAAATAGACAGGTGCGTAGGCCTCCTCCCCGTGATCCTAACACAACTTGAATTGTTTAAACAAACATCGTATGCGAGAGATATCACATTTTGTCCGTTTGGACAAACAGGCAAAAAAATGCTAACTGTGCAGCCCGTACAAACCGTATGGTCCATACAGACCACGTGTTAGTTGTTTGTATGATCGTACGAAGGATGTGGCACTGTCCTGCTGACGTGGCACCGTATTACTAACATGTCAGGGCTGCACAGACACATGGCATGATCATACTGCCAGCGTGGAATGCTGACTGTGCAGTTGATGATGTGGCATGTTGATTATGCAAGTGATGACATGGCACATTTATTGTGCAGGTGTTGACTGTGCAGGTAATGATGTGGCAGGTGCTGAATGTGTAGGTGTTGACATGGTAGGTGTTGACTGTGTAGGGGGTCCGAGGACCAACCCTGTGCTGACACGTGTCAGTGTCTGAGAGAATGGAAGGGGGCCACATGGCACCCCGTAATTGGTTGAAGTGTTTAAAAAAATTGGGTACTTCACTGGAGTCGAAACCGCAACCTCCGGGTGTGTGGAAGAGACTTGGCGCAGGCCGAGCCACCAACTCATCTGCCCTTTGGTTCTTAACCATATTACACATATATATTAATTAAATTAAGCCAAGGTTCCACCGGGGGAAAGGAAGGGGATGGGGCTTAGCCCTTTCCCTCAATCTTATGCTTTTCATGTGACCGAAGCACGAGCTCAACATGCGGGGTTAGGAAATGGTGCTAGAACATGGCCACATGGAGGCCATGGACCATGACCTCTATCGGTTAAGGGCTAACGCACTAATAATGCGACAAATTTTCTCACATGCCCGGGATTCTATAGGAGTTGGGTTTTGGCATGGGAAACACCCGTGAGTTTGGTTAGTCACGTAAATGTGCATTTTGGCGAACATAGACAACAAAGAATCTGGGAAAATTTTCTAGGGAGTGTTCTCTTTTCAGGTTTTGGCCAAACTAGGTGTAGGAAGAGCCCAACAAGGGGTTTTTGGATGTTCTGGAGCCAATGGAGCCATCTAAAAAGAATTCTGGGTGTTGTAAAGAACCTATTTTAACAGTTTGAGCATTAATGGAAAATATCCAAAGGAAACGAGATTGGGATGTATAGCCCAAGTGAGGGGAGAACTACTTCATCTAAATTTCCATGTTAAAGGGTTTGTTTGTTGGCTATTATGTCTATTTAAGAAACTTAGAAATAAGTAAAAACTCATAAAAAATAAGTGTTGTAACTTGGTCCTATTACTCAACACATACGATTCATACTTGCAAAATTTATACACACTTCTCTTCATTATCATATCAAGATGTCCATTAAATTTACCAACTACTGTTCTAGAAATCCTTTACAATATTCATCAATATCTAAATCCATACACAGAAATTTAACTAATTACAAATGCAATTTAAAACATAAGTACCGTAATCGACGAATGGATTGTTGATGTTCTTCGGTAGCTGGCGATTCCTGCTTACTCCCACTTGCTAATCATTGAGATCTCATCGGTACCTCCCAATCAACGCTAGGGGTACTCTTTTTCCCCCTTAACCCCTCAAGTAACAAAGGGGCCACACACACAAAACCAGAGAAAAATCTATCTCCTAGCTTGCTTCGCAAGGTCAATCTACCACTCTCTCTCAAACTGGGTATCTTAACTCTCACAAGTAAAACCAATCAAACAAATTCTGACAGCATAACTTTATTCATACTAGTCAAGATCCATTCCTCCTCTCTGCCATTTCGTTTATAGAATTTTTCTTGGTGACAACTTGCCATTTTCACTTTTAATTCATTTTTTAATAATTTAATTAGGAATTATTTCCCCCATATACTTGGCACTTGTCCCCTTAGTTGCACTAATAAATCCATAATTTAATTAAATTAAATGTCAATTTCCCTCACCCAACCTAAAAGCGCTCCTAAAATCACTCCTAGCTATCCCTTTATTCCCTCTATTACCTTTTTAATGACTGGCACCTTTCTAAAACTTAGTTGTATTTAATTTAGGAAAGTTCACTAGACTAGATACCTTTCTATGCTTCCACATTCTTTTTACATTTATTTCCTTTCTTATCTTAGTTTCCAATTTGGAATTCTTTTGCACACAATTATATAATTAAATATTTAGATATAAATTTTTACTCTTTCGAATCCTAACTTGATTTTTCTTCATCCCCCACCATTTATTAAATTTATAATTTAGTTTTAGTCTTCTTACCCACTTTAGGTTTACGCTCAATTTTTTAAACTAGGCTTAGAATTTTTAAGGAGATTTTATAATTAATAAAAATTACCCATTTAATAATTATTTAAAGTCCGTTAACATCAAAACAAATATTGTTTTCTAGGCACCTAGGTTCATTGACTCACCTTTATTAAAACCGCGACGTTCCCTTCAAGACACACTCTGTTCTCCAAGGGTTCCACTCGCCTTTATTCAAGTTTTATTTATGCGGTGTTCCCTTCAAGACACACTACGTGCTCCAAGGGTGCCACTCGCCTTTGATTGGTTTTGGTAGTTGTCCAACCCTTGGAGCTAATACTCCATTCATGCAACCTTGTGAGAGACTAAGGGCCTCTAAGGAATAAGGACCCCATCTTATTGTGCGTCCCTTAGAATCTTCATGAGAGGGTGTTTCAGTCCGCCCTCATGACATCATGGATCTCTGAAATGAGGTAATCGTTAACCTAAATTTGAGCCACGACGAGAGTGCTAGTAGGTTGTGGCAGAGTTGCTGCCACACCTCTCCCTCAATATCTAGTTGATGTGCATGGCCCCTTTACTCCTTATGTGAGTCTGATTAGCAAGCAATTGTCAGCCTACATCCATCAACGAAACACTGTCAATTATCCATAAACAACATCATAATATACCCAATCATATGTCACATATGCATAAATAGAAATACTCCAACCATATACAGTCCACTCCCTGAATCGATCCAGAGTCCAAGGAGGTCCATTGATGCCATTGACATCCTCAATCTGTCAAGTGTCCTGCACACTCAGGAGAAACCCATCAATAACATATGTCTATACATAGATATCCAATAACATAATATCATAATCCAACAACAACAACATCAGAATCCATAAACAAAACAAACAACCATATACTAAATTGGATCACTTGCACGCAAGCGTCCTCAAAGAATAAGTCAATAATGTGTGTTTGTAAGAGAGGGATGTTACATACACCCCCTCTTGTTTTAAACTTTGTCCCGAAGTTTCATAGTATATAAATGTAGTAAATAAAGCATTTGACAAAATCTAAATGTCTAACTATCAAACAAAAATGGAAACTGTCGGCACATATCATATGCGTCCTCCCAGGTAGCCGAGTGTGGACTATAATTGTCCCATTGGACATTGATCTGATCGACTGTTCGACACTGTAGGTGTCGAATCTGATGGTCTAGAATGCGGATTGGCTCCGCTGTGAGTGCACCTTCGTCTGACACCTGCAAGGAACTCATGTCAATCACATGTGTAGAATCATTAACATAATGTCTCAAAACAGATACATGAAAAACATCGTGCATATGATTTAAATAATTAGGAAAGGCTAGTCAATAGGCCATGAGCCCTTTCTTTTCCACAACCTTAAAAGGTCCCACAAACCTATGAGAGAGTTTAGCACCATTTCCAAACTTGATCGAACTCTTGTGCGGTTTCACCCGCAAGAAGACTCGATCACCAACATCATAACTACGGTCAATGGGATGCACATCGGCATAACTCTTCTGTCGATCTTGCGCCGCTTTAATCCTTTTTCTTTATCATTTTCATTTGTTCTTCCATCTCTTAGATCACTTCTAGTCCTACCAGGACCCTATCCTGAATTCGATCCCATCTCAAAGGCATCCAACATGGTCACCTGTAAAGAAACTCAAATGGTGCCATCTTAATGGTGCTTTGATAGCTGTTGTTGTACGCAAACTCTACCAGTGGAAAAAACTATTCCCAATGCTTTTGTTGGTCCATCACGTACATATGCAACATATCTTCCAAGATTTGGTTCGTTCTTTCTATCTTTCTGTCTATCTCCGGGTGATACACAATACTAAAGTTAAGTTGGGTTCCCAAGGCCTCTTAGAAACTAGTCCAAAATCATCCTGTAAACACCAATCCTCGATCGAATATGATCCTCTTAGGCATGCCATGCAATCTCACAATCTCGCTGGTAAAAACTCTAGCTATGTCTAGTGCCTAATACGTCGTATGCACAGTGATAAAATGTGCATTTTTCGTCAGAGTGTCAACTACCACGAAAATTGAGTCGTGCTCCTTGTTGTCAGCGACAATCCCACAATGAAGTCCATCGAAATGACCTTCCATTTTGATTTCGGAATAGCGTGTGGATGTAGTAATCCTTTCGAATGCCTATGTTCAACCTTCACTTGCTAACATTCTAGACATCTCTCCATGTAGTTGACTATGTCCGCCTTCATTCCTTTCTAGAAGAATAAGGGTTTAAGGTCTGCCCTCATCTTCGTGACCCCTGGATGAGCCATGTACACTCCTCTATGATCTTCGTTTAAGATTAAACTTTTCAACTCATTGTTAGGCGGTACATAAATCTGGTTATTATACCTCATTAGTCCATCGTTGTCCACAATAAACCCTCAAATCTTGGTACCAACATAGTGTCTTGTCCAATATTTTCCTTAACCTCTTTATACCAGTCATCGTCGATGCTATATATTTAAAATATTTTCACGAAGATTCGTCTGAAGAGGTATCGCCAAAAATATTCATTGTCTTCGACTCAATGCATCAACCACTCTGTTCACGGTTCCTTTTATGTAGGTAATCTCAAAATCGTACTTGCTAAGCAGTTCTGACCAACACCTTTGCCGCGCGTTCAAGTCACTTTGCATAAAAATGTGCTACACACCACAGTGGTCTGTTTTCAGTTTGAATTTTTGTCCAATCAGGTAGTGTCTCCACACTCTCAAGGCATACACAATGGCCAATAATTCCAAATCATGGGTCACGTAGTTCTCCTCATGCTTTCTTAACTTCCTTGAGATGTAAGCGATCAATCGACCATCTTGCATCAAGACTCCGCCTAAGACTTCCTTGGATGCATCTATGCATACCAAGAAGTCCTCATCTATGTCAGGGACTTTTAGTATCAGCGTTGTCATCAACAACTCCTTGAGCCTTTGAAATTCTTCCGTGCATTTCTCAGTCCATACAAACTTCTTGTTTTTCTTCTGCAATTTCGTAATCGGATTTGCTATCTTCAAAAAACCTTTGATGAACTGTCAATAATATCCAGCTAAACCCATGAAGCTACGTACTTCTGGTATGTTGGTTGGCACAGGCCATTCCATAATAGCCTGTACCTTTGCTGGATCCACAATGGTACCTTCAACGGGGATAACATGCCCTAAATAATGAATCCTTGATTGATAAAAAGAGCATTTCGATAGTTTCCTGTATAATTTGTTCTCTCGTAAACACTATATTATCAATCACAAATGTTCATCATGTTCTTCCGTTATCCGAGAATATATCAAAATGTCGTCAATGAATACTTGAACAAAATTGTCCAAGTATTCGTGAAACACCCCATTCATCAAGCTCATGAATACCCCTAAGGAATTTGAAAGTCCAAATGGTAAAACAATAAACTCGTAATCTCTGAACCTCGTCTTGAATGCGGTCTTAGGAATGTCTTTCTCCTTGATTTGTAACTGGTGATACCCTAATCTCAAGTTGATCTTTGAAAACACCATCGCGCCTTTCATTTGGTCAAACAAATCATCTATTCTTGGCAACAAATATTGGTTCTTGATCGTTTCCTTGTTCAATTGACGGTAGTCAATGCCGAGTCTCCATGACCCATCCTTATTCCGTAAGAAAATAACAGGTGCACCCCAAGGTGACACACTTGGACGTATAAGTCCTAGGTCCAACAACTTTTTGAGTTGCATTTTCAACTCCTGTAACTCAGGGGTTGAAATATGATAAGGCATCCTTACTATCGGTTCAGTTCTAGGTTTTAAGTCGATGGTAAACTCCAGCTCTCTTTCTGGCAACAAACCTAGTAACTCTTCTTGGAACACATCCACAAACTCTCGTACTACCGGAAGGTTTTCTAATCGCTCTGCCATGCCCTTGTCGTTCAAAACTAGGATTTCATATAGCTTGCATCTCTTGCGCATGCTCTTTCGTAGTTGTAGGGAAGAGATGAACCTTAGGGAAACTCCCTCATTTCTTCCTACAATCACTTGTCTTTGTCCCTCATGATTGGTCAAACTCAATCGTTTCATCTTACAGTTCAGTATCGCATCATGTGATTCCAACCAGTCCATACCAATCACGACGTCATACGATCCTAATATCATGATGTTCAGGTTGGCTTTCATGACAAAATCTCCCAGGTTAAGGCTATAGTCTGTAACCTTTCCTCCAACCTTCTGCTTGGCTCCCGAAGCCATTTCCACGTAGCTAAACTCGTCATGTTTGAATGCCTTTACCTTAATTCTCTTTAGATATGCACCAGAAATAGAGCTCTCTGTAGCACTTGGATATATCAAAATACTAAAGGTTTGGTTAGCAATGGTACTTGACGTCTTGAGCACAGTAGATTGGTGCTCGGCCTGGTGGTTATTCACCACTGCATGAATCTGGTGGGCCTTGCCCAAATCTCCTACTGTAGTGTGTCCGACTGACCCAACTGCTCTGGCCCTCTCAAATGGACAATCATGCTGGTAATGTGGCTCTCCACATGTCCAACATTCGATATTCGGTCCAGTGCTCTTGGTCCCCGAAGTAGAAGATGATGGCCCACCAGCCTGGAACCCTTGTCTATTTTGCTGAACAGGCTTGAACTGCTGTTGCTGCGGATGGCACTAATGTTGGTGTTGTGGTCCTCTATAGGGAGTTCACTGCTGAGGCATCGGTCATCATGGTGTCATGAACGTGGATCCTCTCGGAGTGCCTCGATACCTTGATGGATGTCTAGCTGGTGTTTGATGCTGCTGTGCACCAAATGTTGCCTGACCTGTCGGTCTCGCAAGAGTCCTGCTCTGACCCCCACTGATCAAATCTTCCTCAGTTATGAGGGCCTGATGGAAAACATCGTGCAACGTCTTAGGAATTAGGATCCTCACTTTCACATGAATTCTGACGTTAAGGTCGAACACAAACTTGTTGAGCTTGAGCTAATCGGTGTTTAGATGTGAAGAATACCTAAGAAACTCCATGAAATGGGACTCATAAGCAGGCACCGTATGACCACCCTTTTGTAAGGCGTTGAACTCATTTAGTTGGCACTCAATAAATTCCTTAGACAAATACATTTTTCGGAACCACTCCTTGAACAATTCCCATGACACTTCTTTGACGACCATGTTCAGTTGTGGCAGGAGTTTCTGTCACCATAGAAGAATGCTCCCCTTCAGTAGAAAGATCACCATGTGGACCTTCATGTTGTAGGTGTAGTGCGAATCACATCTCCATGTTCTCCGATCATGCCTCACCAGCTGCGCCATATGTGGAACCAAAGAACTTGGGAAACTTGACCTTCTCGAGTTCTCGGTGAACGCTACTAGTACCGGTTGGGGCGCGCTGTGGACCCTCAGGGGGTACAGGCGCCTTGGCCTCATCTCTATCCAAACGACTAATCAAGGCCACTGACATCCTCTGAAAGGACCTCATCAACCCAACCACATCCCCCACAACAATCTTCTCCTGTCCAATGACTTGTTATTCTCCTTGGAGGTTAGATCCCTCTAGAGTGAATGCTACTGGAGGCATTGTGCCTCCTCTGCTAGCACAACGTCGTCTGCCTCTACGACGTCCTCTAACCATGATTACCTGCAAGGACATAATTCAATTTAATTAGTGATAAATTATCAATCAAGTGTTTAATACAGTGGAAGGTGTAATGATCCCATGTCATGGGGTTGAACCCATTATGATACCATATGTAACAATCCCTCCATTGCGACTAGGAAAGCGAAGCATAGAAAGTAATTTTTTTTTTTTTACAATAGGAAATTAATGTCAACAATATAAATCATAGCAACACAAATCAATGACATCATAATTAAAGGAATTACAAACATCTCATCGTCATAGTCAATAAAGTCACAATCGATGCATCAACATATTTAGTAATGACATATAATCAACTCATCATCATATTCGAATAAGGACACATAATCAACGAGCATCAAGAATGACGACACACGATCAACTCATCATGATCAACTGGAATCATGAATACTTTTAATCACTCAACTCATCACATACAGATAGTCATCAACGAACATAGGATAACATAATGATAACACGAAGATCATAAAGATAACATAAATATGGCATAAAGATACTACCCGCTCAGCCTACCCAACAAGGTTAGGACCTCCAGGACACGTAAGCAACTCTCAAGCCCAGGTTCCAATTGATTTTAACCATTTAAGGTCTCAGGGCTGACGACTGTTATGAGGAACAAGGAGGTGTCTACATCCCACTAACAAAATCAAGTACAAACTAACTATGCTAAATCAACAACATCAACGATAATCAATGACGCAATAGTGTTCTAATAACCATTCACACATCACAAAAAGTCTAAAGCGCAAGAAGATTTAATTTACTAAATCAATCATACATCGACATAAATTAAGGCGTAAAGTAATCAACTTTATTTATTTTCAAGGTGCAAAAGCATACATATGGTTATTCAAGGTGCGACAATTTACTTCAAACATACATCCTTATCATTGCCACAAGTTCCACCATGAATAATTCCAACATAAATCACAATTAACTAGATCATCAATCTCAACTAATCATCAGTTTTCCAAATACAACATGTTATTCTATCACACTCAAAATCTTCAGTGATAAAGGAGTGCATGAGAAAGAGGGCATCACATACTAAATAATGGATCAAGTGCACAAGCAAATCTAACTCGAGTATCTTAACTAATCATTTTCATATTAAGGATATCTTCTAGGAGTGTGTAAGGAGAAGCGGATGTACAATTTCATTAAGAGCCCCCAAAGAAGATCAATACAATATCAATTCCACTTTCTCATTTTGTATCCATTTTAAAGAAAAACTAACATAAATCATTTAATAGCATCTAGTAAGAAGTCAAGATCTTGCTCATCCAATCAAAGGGCAGGAAGAGGGTTAGAGGTTCCTTAACCCAGTCCAGGAGATCAAAATATGCTAAAAAATTAAAGTTCTTAGATTTGCTTGAAAACAGAGACGTGTTCAAGCCTTGTCCCCACGATCCCAGCGCAGCTTGAACGGGTTCAAACAAACGTCATATGCGAGAGATATCGCCTTTTGTTCATTTGGCCAAACATGCAAAAGAATGCTGACTATGCAGTTCGTACAGACCACGTGTCAGCTATTTGTACGACCGTATAGAGGATGTGGCATTGTACTGCTAATGTGTTAGGGATGTACTGACACGTGGAAGGGCTATATTGCTGACATGGCATGTTGACTGTGTAGGTGATGATGTGGCATGTTGAATGTGCAAGTGTTGACGTGGCAGGTGATGACTGTGCAAGTGATGACATGGCAGGTGTTGACATGGAAGGTTATTACTGTGCAGGGGATCCAAGGACCAACCTCGTCATGGCACCCCGTACTTGGTTGAAGTGTTTAAAATTTTTGGGGACTTCACCGGAGTTGAACCTGCGACCTCCAGGCGTGTGGTAGAGACTTGGCACAGGCCGGGCCACTAGCCCGCTTGCCCTTTGGTTCTTAACCATATTCCACATATCTATTAATTAACTTAAGAAAAGGTTCCACCAGGGGAAAGGAAGGGGCCAATGCTTAGCCCTAGCCCTCAGTATTATGCTTGCCACGTGACTGAAGCACGAGCTCAGCGCGCAGGGTTAGAAAATGGTGCTAGGACGTGGCCACATGGAGGCCATGCGACCAGGAACTCCGTCGAGTAGGGGCTAGCACACTAACGGTCTGAAAAATTAACCCACACACCTGGGATGCTATAGGAGCTAGGTTTTTTCACGGGAAACATCCATGAGCCTGGTTAGTCACACACAGGTGCATTTTGGTGAACAAAGACAACAAAGAATTTGGGAAAATTTTTCTAGGGAGTGGTTTCTTCTCAGTTTTTGGCCAAACCAGGTGCAAGAAGAGCCCAACCAGGGGTTTTTGGATGTTCTGGAGCCAATGGAGCCCTCTAAAAACAATTACAAGCCTTATAGAGAACCTATTTTGAAATTTTCAGCGTTAGTGGAAAATATCCAAAGGAATCTGGACTGGGATGTATAGCCCAAGTGAGGGAAGAACTACGTCATCTGAATTGTCGTGTTAAAGGGTTTGTTTGTTGGTTGTTATGTCTATTTAAGTAGCTTAGAGATAAGTGAAAACTCATAAAAAATAAGTGTTGTAACTTGGTCCTATTACTCAACAGATATGAATCATACTTGCAAAATTTATACACACTTCTCTTCATTATCATATCAAGATGTCCATTAAATTTACCAACTACTTTTCCAGAAATCCTTTACAATATTCATCAATATCTAAATCCATACACAGAAATTTAACTAATTACAAATGCAATTTAAAACATAAGTACTGTAACTGACGAATGGATTGTTGATGTTCTTCGATAGCTGACGATTCCTCCTTTCTCTCGCTTGCTAATTATTGAGACCTCACTGGTACCTCCCAACCAACTGTAACATACCAAATCGATTAATTTTTATCATAGTTTTTTATTTAAATTTAATTAATTATTAAAATATATTAAATGAGACTTTTATTATTTTATTATTAAAAGGTGGGTGAAGTAATTAATCGGGGGATAATATTGTTGGGAAATTAATGAGGGGATTTGAGAGAGGAGGGGACTTGGAGAGGGGTCTCATTTCGCATTGGAAATTTTCTGCAAGAGGTGAATGAGGAGGAAAATTGGGAGAATAAATCATTTAGGAAACTATTACAGGGCACTGTTGTTGCTGAGAATTTTGGGGTCGGGGGCAAGGAAACCGTAAGGATTCCTAGAGCTAGGGAGTCGGAGAGGCTATTCCTAGTTGGTTGGGAGGTTAATATTCAATTGAGTAGTTTGGGAAAACTCAAGAACAAGAGAACTAGGGACAAAATCAACTAATCTACAGGTAGAGGTACGCATTTTTTTCCTTTTATGTTGTTATTATGCTACTATTGATTATTATGTTGCTATAAATAAAATCATGAAAGAAATACCTTGAACTAAATTGAATTTATTTATGCAAGAAGATGAATAGATTTTTATTTTATTTTGAGGCTTTGTATGAAAGGCCTTACATATAGTATCAGATCCTGGTTTCAAAACTGAAACCTGGGCTTCACCACCCAAAGCACTGAGAACAATAAAATGAACAGAAGCTTCTGACTTGCAAATATTATAGCAAGGTCACCAGAATGAAACAGAGCAAGAAGAATGCAATGTATTAATCATAATATGCAAAACATTAGCGATTATTGGCCAATAATGATGTCAACTTTCTTCTTTGTAATCTGTGTGACTTTGCTATGCACATAGCATCCAAAACTCTGTAATATAGTTTCAAAGCCTCCATCCTACGCTGCACTGCCCATACCTTGTCCATCAGAATTGCACTACGTAAACTTATGGAAACATAGAGGTCCTTTGATCCACTACTGGGAAAAATGGCTTCCAGTAATATATGTGCCCTGCTTATAACATAATCAGTTACATCTCTGTCACAAGAAGAAAAACAAAAAACAGTTTAAGCTCTTTACAAGGTTCAACTAGAAGAGGTGCTATGACAGTCCGAAGCCACTTAGCAGTAGTGATTCTTGTGCTCACTACCATAGGAGGAAACATCTTAACATTAGAACATGTTCCTGAAGTTGATGGAGACACTGGAGAAGATAATGGACTTGTTAATCTCTTCATTGGTGAGGAGATAGCCTCATACTTTCGCTTTGCCCCCAATATATTGACAAAATCTACAGATGCATGGACATAACCAAACAAACTATCCTCATCATTCACAAACATATTCTCATCCAGTTCTCCTCTATCATGAATTCCATCTGTATAATTACTCTCTAAAATTCATATGCTTGAACCCGGTGAGGTTCCTCCATAAGACCCTCAAAATAGCTAAAGCCATCTGTGTCTATATTATCCAACTCTCTAGCTTGAGATTCTGAGCCTAGAAATGGGGTTTTATTCATAATGTCTATTAATAAAAGGTGCTTTCTTTCTCTAAAAATACACAAAGCTTGCTTTAAGGTGTTCTCATCCATCAAAAGACCGCCCTGTATGAAATTCTCACAGAATCTCATGAAACATGACTCCATTTTCTCTTCAGAATTTTGAACGATGTTGATTTCTTTTTGGGTTTAGGAATATCCATTTCCTATGGCCAAAATCCTGCTTTAAAGAGTCACGTTTCACCTCAACCTCAATTCATCAAAGTTTAATATGTTCGTTGGATCTCCACAGCAATAATGCCAGGGAGTCTCAACTGAAACCCAAAGCATACCACAAGCAAGTAGCTGAATTTTAAAACTAGGCTTTGACAGTCCTCCGAAGCCTTATGGTTATATCATTCGATTAGGAACAAAAGATTTCATTCTCGAATTATCTAAAATTTACATGAATCGAAAGAAGACGAGCTGCATAATCGTTTGGTACCGAGGCTGTTACAATCTACATTACTCCCGTTACAAGAGGTTGTTGTAGAGAAGCACCGAAAGGATTTACTCCCATTAGAAAGGAGCCTGATGACCATGGCTGTTGCAGAGGAAGAGTTGGTCGAGCGGATTATTGAGTCTTGTGTGAGTAAGAAGGGACGGGGTAGGNGGGGGGCACGTGGGCCTCACCCAACCTTACTCAGATTTTTTTTCACCTCTTATAATAAATATAAAAATATTGGGCTTTTGTCCCAATCTCCAGGTATATTAAACTCGGGCCCATATACAAGTCCATTCACCTTGACTAATAGCCAAAGAAACAACTACCAACATCAAGAGTTAAGAAAAGAACTAGGTGCCAAGGAGACAACCCACGAGTCGCATAGTGCGCTCAAGGCCCAATCTCCAAGTTAAGCCCCGAGCTACCAAGCATTTAAACCAAGTTCAAGTCATAATGCCACCACACAACATATGCCAAGCCACAACACCAAGTGCAAGCCACGAAGAAAGGGGAGCCCATGCAGGGCCAAAACAAGTGCTCAACCCATCGATCCAAGCACCAAACACAAGTCAGTCACATATGAACCCAAGTACAAGTGTTAAGCGTTTTTTTTAATATATTTTTTCTTAATATTTCTAATATTTTTAATATTTTTTTTCATTTCTCTCTTATATTATATTTTTAAAAATTAATTAAGGTTATTTAAAATTATTAATATATATATATGTATATATGTATGTATGTATGTTTATATTTGCTTAACTAAACTACACTTATCTAAGTGAATGTTGCTTGTGCTAAATTATTATAATTGAGGGATTTCACCAACATTTAATTGGTCTACTATCTTTTATGAAATGAATGGTCTTATTGATTGGATTGAAAGCATTCAAGAATTAATTTAGGAGTGATAATTATTGTCATTAGTGCATGTGTGAGTCTTGTATGTGCTAGCTACACATGCATGCCTTGCACATGTACACTAGTATGTATAAGTGTTTTAAATTGATGACGTTGATTATTTGATGTGGATGTATGAATTGTGTGTCGTTACCCTTGTATTGTAAATTACTCTAACTTCAAGACAAAGTTTCTTGAAGGGTGGGTGTATGTAACAATCCAAATCGATTAATTTTTATCATAGTT
>SNQJ01S0071290.1:15758-26214 GCA_010110895.2 Picea sitchensis | reverse complement strand
AAGAGTTTGTTGAGAAGCTGGGAGCGATTATTGTAAAACTTCACAGGAAAAGGGCCGAATGCAAAAGCCAGATGGAAAAACAATCTGTCCCATAGACTATTTTTAGCCTCGTGGACGTTAAAAATACTTTCTTTCTTTCTTTCTATATGAGATTATACGAAAATTGACTTATCAACTTCTCAAAAGAAGGTGCATTGTAAGTAAGAAGCATGGTTCATCGGTTTCAAAACCTGAAAGCGTAGATCCTCAAAGAAGAAATGCTCTATCGGTTCCAAAACATCAAATAAGCATGGCCACCCGATTGAGTAGCATAATTGAGTAGCAATATCGACTGGGTCGACTCCTGGATTGACATCTGGCATTGAAACCAGGGATCGACTGTTGTATTGACTACAGGGTTAAGGAAATCCTCCAGAAGCTTTATAATGAGAGCCGAGACCAGCTTTCTAAATGGACGTTTTCTTTCTCGTACGATTACTCTGTCCCCCGATTCGTAGGGGCAAATGAAATCTATGAATTGGGGGGTATATACTTACCCTTTTTAAATTGAGAGGATATCTTAAAAACATTTATTTCATCTCAGGAGTGATAGTCCCCTCTGTTTCTTTATGGTAAATCAAGGGTTTTTAAAAAGCTATCTATTGGGTGGCTGAGTGCCTGCTGGCGAGTGCTTTTATGAGCTATCTTCCGTTCCAATTATTTAGTTCGCCCGGGGAACTTGCAGATTAAGGACAGAAATATCCCCCCCTCCATTTTAAAGGAAGATCGAGCTTGCAAATGATTTTCAAATGCATAAAGAGCCTTTTAATTTCAAAAGTCAAGCCGGGGCAACAACTTTTTAATAGGTTGGTTGAGCACCTCTATCTATAAGGTCTGATCAATGTTGAGTGCCTCTAAAAAAACCAACTTTGACCAGAGAGAGAGGGGAGAGCAATCCGCCTTTAAAATATAGAGGGGAAAGCTCCCCTATACAAGGGCATTGGAGCGAGTGCGGGCGGTAAACTATCTCCCTAAACTAGTGAGCAGGTGCTTTCTCTCTTCAGAGTCCAGTTGCCTTTTATAATAGATATCCTTCGACAAGTTGTTTTAACATAGATAAAAGAATAGAGTGGTTTTAAAAGAGCTCTTAAAAGGGCAGGCATCCAAGCATCCAACCCTCGTCGTTTTAAATACGACAACTATAGAAACCTTTTAAAGGGACAGAGCACTCGCTCTAGAAAGATTAGGACAATTTTCTTTTAATAAAAGTTATAAGTCGATCTTTTCCTTTAAGAACCCTCGACCTATATTTTTCAGGGTCTTTCCCTATCTTGAAAGTCGGTCGAGCACGCGAGAGCCTAAAAAAGCTCAGTCTAAAATGTTCCGCTTTTTTCTCCAGGATTGGCCGGTATTTTCCCTTTCAAATCCTGGAAAATCCCGTTCTCGGAGCATTTTCTTTTCAAAAGCTCCCGAAGCAAACCCCTGTCTTCGTATAGGCCGAGTGCATAAATCTCTCCCCGGCATTGCACACTGAGGGATTAATGATTAAATCCCAATAACTTCCTCATATTATATGGGGGTTCTCTTCATACCTTCCACCTCTCTATTCTCAAAGGGGATCGAGGGGAAGATAATGTTTCCAATATCAATGCATTTCAGACCATAGGGAAATCCGTCTCTTGAAACGGGGAAGCGACTCGGCCGATTCTAGTAGAGAGTCTCGCCAACCTTATTTCTACAGCTTAGAAAGAATACCTCTTCAAATGCAAGCATATCAACTTCAGACGTCACCCCGAAGAATGAAAATATTGGCTTTTATAAGAGGAGGTCGAAGCTATTCTATGAGGAAGAGGCATATACCCTTTTCATTTCCATTTCTTGGCTATGGATATGGAGGCTATTTTCTTTAATGGCCCCTCCCCCTCCCCTACCATGTAAAAGGGCCTTTTTGAAACAAAACAACCCTTCCCCTTTCTAGCAGCTCTTCTTTTTCCCGTTCCAATCCGGGGAGAACCAGTCCGCGTATATCAAGTCGAGTACTCGTCATTGAGTCCAACTTTATTTATTGAATCCAGCCATCCCCATGTTGAAAAGGGCCTTTTCAAATCTAGAGGAGAGGGGAAGAAAGTCTTAAAGTGTTTGGTGCATGTAGGTGGCTCTTGGGGCGCAGGTATATGAGGTGAAAGGCTCAAGGCTAAACCTTGTGTAGAAAATTGCATAGTGAATGGAGTGTAAATTGTGCATAGGATAAATANAGGGGGGGGGGGGAGAAAATGAACTGCGCTAATTAAGTGGGTTAAATTGCGCTAGGGATAATTCTTTCAAATCAAAATACAATGATGCGCAAGCAGGCTCGACTAAAAGGAGAGGAAATCTCCTGTTCGTAATTATGTATATAATTCATGACGGAATGATCTCTCTAATTCATTAATGGATCATTCCTAATTCACCCTTACGATAAAGTAATCTCTTCGTTGGCATGGCTTTGATATCTTGCTTTAGGAACAAAGTAGTTGTAAATCATCAATTTGGATAATGAAAAATGCGAGTTCTCGACCTGGATGGATTTCGAAAGGCCCTCTCATGTGTTGTAGAGTGAGAATAGAATAGAAGAGAAATATACCTCATGAACTTAGAATAGAGGCTCATCTCACCTGTATAAGCTTCCTTCTGTTGTCACCTTATTGGAAGGAATCACCTTCACTGCATGAAATCATCGAGTTCCTTAAAGCCAAAATTGAGTTTTGGTGCAACTCTAGAGCAACTATCAAAGGGAACCACCATGGGAGATAACCTTAATTATTGTTAAGGAGTCGTTATAAAGACTGAATGACCGATATGTCCTCTTCTAACGGATGGAAAGATAGGTTCTACTAGATGGGTCCCTTATACTGACCTAATGAGTGAGGCGCTGGCCTAATGAACTGGTCTTATGAGTGGGTTGGGTCAGTCCCATTCAATCATTCACCCCACTATTCTCCCAGCACTGAAAGGAAGGAAATTTATTGCTTGTCCAAGTTACCTATTGATGAGGGGGGCTAAGGTGCCCACGGAGAAAAACCCGATGCATGGAGGGTAGAGGATAGGGGCATACAGACACATGTGGAAGGGAAGAAAACAAAAGGAATCCATCTGGAAGCCTTTCAACAGATGCCAGGTCCAACAAATAAGTCCTCCAAAAGACATTAGTATGAAGCTAGAGGGCTTTCACCAAGGCAAGGGAGGGCTGCCTTAGCTGCCTTTTCCCTTTTGTCAAGCCCATCGGGGGAGGAGTGATTGATTTGATTGATAGCCAGTTTATAGGAGGGGATAGAGTCAGGAAGGGGCCAATAGCCTAAGCTAAGCGATAAAGTGAGTTAACAATCTGTCCCATAGGCTATTTTTAGCCTCGTGGACGTTAAAAATTCATTCTTTCTTTCGACTGATTTATTGATTTATTGGATTTGATTGATGCCCAGTTGAGTGCGGTCCCAAATGAGACAGTCGGGAATTGACAGAAAGAAGGAGCTTCCTACAACTGGATGCAGTTACATGATAGGTCTTTCGGGATGGGGAATGATAGCTACCACCTTTTCCCCATGATTTTTAGGAAGCACTATCGCTCGATGATACGCCTCGCATTCCCTACGTCCCCAGTCTCGCATTCCCGATAGCCTGTGTGATCAGGAAGGATGGTGTTTTACATGACCCGTTTCGATACCACGTGCCCAGTCAGTGAAGGTCATTCTCCATAGTCCCAAGCCTAGTAGTGCAATGTTACCTCCTATCATCCCACGTGCCCAGGAATTAGTTGGTTTTGGTGGTTGTTGTGGTGGTGGTGATTCTATTTGTGTTACCCGTTCCAGATACACCCTTCTCATGAGGTAGCGGTTCTTAGAGCGTGAACAGTTCTAGATCCACTGTTACCAATTCGACATGCACATGAAGGAGGCAGTTCCAAATGCGTTACCTGTTCTTGATAACACGTGCCCAGTTAGTGAGTGAGTAAGTGAGGGGCATTCTCGATAGCCCGTTACATGGTTTTCTATGTGACTAGACTCGATTACACGTGCACACGATAGGATGGAAGTTTTCGCGCTAGTTCAGTATTACCAGGAAAGGGAAGTAGTTTTACGTCCTTGTTACATCACAGGAGGTAATTCATTCTATGTGCGTGAACAGGTTCTCATACCCCAACCACGAGGAGGTTACCATTGCTAAGCCCCATTATTGAATTATAGTGATTGGTTTTCCTCCTCTCGAATCTGGGTGTGACACCTTGGGCTTGTGTTAGAACAACATCTTTATTCTGAGCAATCAACAGATTCCCATGACATGCCCCCCGATTGGAGTGCATCGAAAGAGGGTCACTTGCGATGTTATGTCGCAAAACCTTTTGTGGATGTGCACATAGTGTAATATACGATGCTTTCACTCTCGTATCTACTAGCTCATCATTAATCGATGTTGGTTTGTGAGGAGGAAAACCCTTTTCATTCAAAGTTGACTCCTTTTTCCTAATTTCCCTTCCTATAGTAGTATTCTGCATTCTGATCACACGCTTTCTCAAAATCTAGAATAATTCGTCAAAGATCAGGCATATGTGAAATATCATAAAGTCAATAATGCAAATCCAACTTACTTCCATCGTACCAGTAACAAGAGTGAAAGTCCCTACGACCTAGGTAGTACCAACCGCAGCCGCCAAGAGATGGAGGAATACCCCCTATAGAGTGGGAGCAGTGAGAGACACTGGAGCTACAGTTGTGAAAGCGGTTAGAAAGGTCAATTTGATGCAAAGTACCATAATGAATGAAGCAAACCCACATATCAAAGTAACTTAAGGTAGCAGAAAAGAAGGAACAACTATGTAGGAGCACATGCTTGTGGAGAGTCCAAAGAATGGATGATAGGAGCACCGAAGCTGGGGTAATGGTAGCTACGTCCAAGGTAGTGAGGAAAACCACTTGAGTTTAGCTAGTGAAATCCCTAGTAGCAAGTGTTTTCGAGAGAGATATATAGGTGCTCCCCTAAGCTCTGAGTTTCTACAACAAACCACCAAGATATATAGTATGAATCCATAAGTCGAATGCATGTCCCTGCAAGAAGTAAGAGATTTGATCAATAGGATTAAATTCTAGCTAACCTCCATGATAGATTAAAGTGTGGGTGAATCAAGCAAACCGCTTTAGTAGATTGAAGAAGCCAGATCTTTGATTATTCCATATGATGAAGATGGTTCCTAACTAAAAACCTAGTGGATCATTTGATTCCCCGAAATCTAGGAAGGATTGCTTGCTCGACGGTAGGTTATTTATTGCTCACCCATAAGGGTGAGAAGGGAAAGGAGGGAAATGCACAAATTTCTCTTATACAATGCATTTGTGTTTCGATCACGAAATTTATTAACAACCAGTTTGAGTAGTGTACCAAGGTTGAGAAAGAAGCTAAGTTGGTATGGAATAAAACTAGTGGCATAAGTGGAATGCATCTAGTGGACACCTAAGATGATCATGCACGACAATATTTGTTGTTCCCCCCCAACCGGTTATCGCGTTCATAGGGGTGGGTGATAATTTCGCTACCGAGCATCACTAGGTGGTTACACGATCGAATGGATGGGGGGGAGGACATAACAATTCACTTATCACTCGCTAGGGAAAATCACTCACTAGGGATCTCCACTAGCTCAATCCCTACCGAGTGTAACAACCATTCACTTGTAGTTGTAGTTTCCCCCCCTATCCACACCTTTACTTAGACTAAGCTATTAGTGGATATTGGCTATTTAGAGTCACTTTAAACAGTGGATTTATGGAAGATCTTAGGGGCCTAGACAATAGAATTTGCCGTTTGAGTCATAGAGGCAGTCTTAGCTACAGTGGCTTTAGTAACTATCGCTATGGCTTCTATCTTAAGGGAGGCTATAGATCAAGGGGCAAGAGAAACTAACTCTTCGACTCTCTACCCGAGGGCTTAGGGGACAACTCCTAATACTTTGACTCCCAACATTGAGGCTTTTGGAACAACATTTCCTCTTGCGTTGTTCTTGGTTTTCGAAATGAAATGGGTAGAGGTGCTTACAGATAAACAAGTTTGTTTACTGGATCAATAGGCTTAGATACCTGCTTTAATGCGGCTCACTTCTCTTTAAACGATTGTTGCGGGAGATCTCCAACTCGATCTGCGACTTAATATAATAATTGGAGACTGCTTGTTTTGTTACCTTTGTCTCCATTGCTTTTTGTGTTGAAGAAGCCCCCACCCCCGCTTATGGCTTTGATGAATACGTCCCCGCCCACGGGTTCAACTCCTACTTTTGCCTCTGATGATTAGAAACTTGGTCAACTTGGTCAACATCTGGTTTTGGATCTCCATCCCCTGTGGACTAAGTTTCGTCCCTGTGGACTAAGCTAATGCTATAGGTCCCCATAACTTCTTTCTCACTACCACCCATCCTATATATGCACATAGTCTAGTATAATGCAATACCCGGATCAACCGGTTCAAGTTCATTAGCTCAGACAATTGGTGGTGCTTTCACCACCTAATATAATAATTGCAACTTCGAGTGCTTCTTTAGCTGCAGGATACAAAAATGGCTTTCAAAATGTAAGGGATGCTGGGAAAACTAACAGGGATGCTTACACGAATGCTTCAATTGTTATGGGTGCTACTTAAGGTTAACTGAATCAATGGTTTCTTCATCAATGGATTCACTTACATCAACAACTTGAACTAGTGACGAGGATACTTATTGTTCGGTTTATTTTTCTCGATCAACTAAATCAATAGGTGTTGCATGAGGAAAGAAGTTGTCCAGTATCCGGTAATACAAATAGGGAAAGCACATAGGTCCCCTCCTTACTACTCATAGTATATCCAGTATCCGGTAATACAAATAGGGAAAGCACATAGGTCCCCTCCTTACTACTCATAGTATAGGTGTTGTGACAACTTCTGTTAAGTCCGAATGATTGTCGACGTAAGGATCTGCTGGTCTTCTGCTATATTCACCCCTGGTTGTGGGTGGGATTAAATAGCACAAATCCTTGTTTCAATCCTGCTTAAGCCTAATCAAGTACGTAGCAGTTATTTCGACTTGTCTCATTCTGACGTCTAAACCTACGCTTCAATTTTATGACATTCTCTATGCCCTTCTTCGATCTTGGCATCATGGAGAGAGATACCTACATGCTTATATCTGAACATTTATATCTTAGATGAAACCTACTTTTGCTCTCTACTACTAGTCGTGAGTGCTCTGCCCTTGTTTACTCTATTGCCTTTGCGGGGCAACTACTTTAACAATTATGGAGAGCGATATATAAGTAGTTAATGCTTTCACTCAGCCATGAACGAGATCTGGGACTGGAATCGGGCCTTTATTATCTCTCGAATGGGTGAGGATGTTGGATCTTGAACTAATGTTATGGGGTTGTGCCTAGAACTAAGACTGGTTCATCATATCAATCAACATGATCTAGAACTTCAATAACTAGGTCATAACCTTATTCTTACCTAAAGACCTCAACCTACTTGTGCTTTTACCACCTTAGTTGTCCCCTTTGTTGTTGTCTATGATACTACTGCCACTTGAACTCGGTCAACTAGATCGACTGACACAGATGCTACTAACACCGGGACAGGTGTCTATGGTAGAACAATAACTAGTGGGGATGTGGGAGGGCTAAAACAAGCTATTGAACAAGGATGGATGCGGAGAGTGCGGCCCGACATGCGTCACAATTATGGTTTTCACTACGCTGGATCGTGACATTGATCCAGGTTGAATTACATGTGCACGAGCAGTCTTGAACGATTATTAGCAGTGGGGACAACATACAGATCACCAAGAAGCAAGAACCAGGCACAAGTCTCACGAAATCGATCACTTCCTCCAACTACTAACATATTGTGAATAACTTATATGTCGCTACTACTTAATAACCGTTCAAGACTGTGTTGCGATAAATACGAAATTGTTGCAGTTTACACAATCAAATAATTAACAACGACATATGACAACCGATATATGACTGGATAGGGTTTATGCATAAGACCTTCTGGGTCCATAGTCAGTAGCAACATATCAAGATAGAAACCCAAACATTAGTAACAAACGCCTTGTTTGATGTC
The DNA here is from genome assembly GCA_010110895.2 of Picea sitchensis. Classification (NCBI taxonomy): domain Eukaryota; kingdom Viridiplantae; phylum Streptophyta; class Pinopsida; order Pinales; family Pinaceae; genus Picea; species Picea sitchensis. The sequence continues at coordinate 18,117 of SNQJ01S0071290.1, read as the reverse complement.
TATAATCCATTCATTTAAGTTCCAGGTGCAAATCCAAAACCACTAGCAAAGGCAAAGGTATATGATCGAGATGAACTAATACTACTAGCATCCTTGCCAGTTCAAATTCAAATTGACCCAGTAGTTGATCTTATTGATCCAGTCATAAAAGAATAAATTTATCTCTACTACTAACATATCGCTCAGGGCTACTTGATCGACCATCATCAGTGAAAGTAGAGGGTGCATTGGAAGCAATGGAAGCATATCTAATTGTTGCTTAGTCAGTTTCAGTAGTTTCGCCATCACTTTGCCTAGAGGCATATACAAATACAGATGCATCAGAGGCATAGCCTATTGGAGACCAAGATCGAAACCCATATATACGTGGTTGAAGCGAAGGCGAACCAGTCCTATCCATTCCATTTAGAAGGGAGGTCCCATCCAAAATAATATAGTTGTTTACTCATAATCCATTGAGATTGGGCCACGTTAATTAGTGGAGGTATAGCTGGAGGAATTTGTAGATTCCTCGACAACGGATCCATATCTAGTGTGATAACCCATTCCATATTCAGTAATAGGTCCCTATATCATTTCGGTAACTAGGGATATCATAAAGAGAAAACATAACTCCATAGATCATTAGACGAAGTGTTTCTATAGTGTATTGACTCGTATGATTTCGGTCCCTAGCCAGGGCCAAGGAGATAGGTAGTGCATCCCTAACCCGATACCCCAAAAGAAATAACTCCAGTCTTTCAAAGGCACATAAAGACCCTACCTAATAGATAGTAAGTGGGGAAAGTATTTGAATGGCTCTTCCTTAATAGAACGATGTCATTTTTTTCGTTTTCTCGAAGGGCCAAGGAAATAAGTTATCGACTTTCCTTTCTATTGACTGTCTAGAAAAAATTGAGTGAATTGATCCTTATAGATAATGACTTACAAGCTTGAAAGAATGAATGACATCCTTTTTCTTCCCTCAATGCTATAGAAATAAGGATATTGATTATGTAACGAAGGGCATTTTTGGGCTTGAAGGGCGGGTCTTGTCATAGTTTCAAACCAGGAGTCCAGGGTTTCACTGGGCTTTACCGAAGGAGATAGACTCTGTCCTGAATGCCTACCACTCTTATAGCCTTGAAATAAGGGGCATGGTGACCCTTACATTAGCTTTCGGACTGACCCTACCGCTCTTATAGCTCTAAAATAAGGGGCATGGCTTACTAACCCTGATGGATGAAAGGCTTACTCACTTTCCTTGACATATCTGTAACAAGTCTGAAAAACCCTTGCTATCTCTTTTTCTTTCTTATACGTAATTACGCTTTAGCAAAGAAAGAAGGCCATGAGGTTTCCTTTACCGAATAGTAAATAAAGACTATTTCTTCCCCTCAAATAGCTAGCTCAGGTAAGGACAGCGAATCCTTATTAACCCTTTCTCATTGCTAAGGGTTATCATGCGTAGCTTTGCTTGCTATCTTGTTTGCTTGGTTATCACTTACACATAGCTCTTTTGGCTTGTCATACCTATTATAAACTCTTGGCTAAGAGGTCTCAATATCGAAGACAACCCACTAGACACCTTAGTACTTGATTGATTTATAAAACAATCAATAAGGAGGAAATATCCTTCAACCTTTCCCTTTCACCTCTTCTCCCATCACTCGTTTACAAGTGCACTTGATCGGTTGGTTCCGAATTGAAACTCTATAAACACCCTACCATATCTTTCTCTGCCTTCCGTCAACAATTTGACATTGGGGTAGGGGCCTGCTTGCTTGAATAAAGGTAAATTTATCACTTAGACTTCTGAGACTGACTACCTCACTCAGGCCAATCAGAAGTCACTCACTCCTTCAAATAGTAGGAGAGATGTGGGATCCCTGCCTGCTACAACATCTCAGGAACTACAACAACTCAGGAACTAATACTCATTCTCTTTCATGCAAGAAGTCCCTCACTCCTTCTGTAGTGTACCTTTTTCACTACCGAGGTTTTCAAACCTCTCTCTAACCAATCTGTACACGGACTTTTACATAATTCATACAGACATTATAAGCACATGCATTTAAACAATTAAACACACTTAAATCTCAGAGTAAAATATATAAGTTACTCCTACAATTAAACAAGCCATAGCATTCAACAGTAATTCATTTACACAGCGGTAAACATGATAACATATCCAGAAGAGTCATGCAAATGTGATAAAACATAGTCAGATACTTATCTGCTGATAGTGAAGAAATCCACCAACCAAATGCAGGCCTTCCACGAACCTCCGAGCTGTAGACCGCACTGCTCCTCAACTCAACAGTGGGTCACCCCCGAGTTGGGACTGAGCTCCACCCCAGGGAAAGGAATCCAGACTCAG
>SNQJ01S0071289.1:19671-36181 GCA_010110895.2 Picea sitchensis | reverse complement strand
CCACCCATATATCCAGACCTTCAAGTAATCCTATAGATAAGTCCACTTCCACACAAACCTTTGCTACTAAGGTGCTTTCTATGACCAAGGTTTTGAACCCTTTTATGACATAATCGAGTGTGATGTTAGTCCTCCTAGTTATTCTATCCTTATCCTAGGTAGGCCATACCATTTTATGAGGATTTAGAATAATACCTATAGGCTTCCAAAGGATTGCATTAGGTATATTCTCACATATACCTCTCATTATCCTTTATCACTATATTTGTTGGAAAACCAATGATTATATGTCACTTTTAATAAATTTATGTCATTGTGCATTGTCCAACAAGTTAAGGAACATATCAAAGATAACATGACCTCTTTCTATCTACATCAATTCATTCAATCCTAGATAAATCTATTTGAAAATACCAAGGATTTCCTCTGCTTTCAAACATACAACATTTAAATGGTGTTGTTCCTTGATGTTCCCAACAAATTTCCCTTGTTGTTATCACCCACTAAAGGAGAGTGCAGAGATCAATCGATAAATAATTGGGCATGTAAAGGATCGAAAAATGATTAAATCGCTTACAAATATATTTCTTTTATGGTGGCTATGAATGTGCAATAAGAGTGGTGGTTGTGTGTATATGTGTATAGTATATATCCAATAAGGTCGCTACTAAAAATTGTGATGAAATACCTCATATTAATGGGATTATTTACTAGTTCATAGGGGTAAGCACTTCAATAAAATGGACCTCATTATAGTATATCACTAATCTTATCATTGATATCATCATAATTCATTCTCCCCTTTCATTTTTCCCAAACTAGACTAGTGGAATCATGAACCAGTGGTTGTTGGAGGAAAGAGAGAGCGGACCAACGAAAAAGTCCAATTTTTTGAGGTTGAGATCCAATACGTTTGCCTAGCCTCCAAGAATATTTCCATATCTCATCCAAAATTTGTTGAGACATCTATCAATATTTTCAATGATATACATGGACAATATTCTAAGTCTTTAAGGTTTTTTTAGTATGGTAGCTTTCTAGCATCAACAAATTATTTATCTGTGGATGATTATGTGGATCATGACAAGATAATGTTAGAGACAATATGTCTTCTCCTTGCTTACAATATTAAATATCCAAATAACATTTTTCTTTTAAGGGAAAACCATGAATATGTTTTAGTCAATAGATATATAGTTTCAATGATGGATTCAAGTGGTAGTTCAATTTTGCAAACATGAGTGAAATTTTGACAAACACCAAGTTGCACAATAGGAATAATGAAAGAATGGGAAATGAAAAGAACACATAACAAGTGCTTCTAGATATTGATTGGTGCTTTGGAGGTGTTTCTAGTTCTCTTGTAATATCAAACTTACTCAAAAAGTCTCTTTTAGGTGTTGATTCTAAGCTATATTTTAATGAGTTAGATCAAGCGGAAAATCAATTATATTGAGATGTAAGGGTTAACTAACTCGTCAATAAAATATATAGACAAAGAATTTGATAGAAACATCATCTTTTCCTCAACAAGAATAATTTATTTTTCCATGTGAAGGGGTTGTGGTTGTGTTAACTGTTACCTTGTTAGCTATTTCACTTTAGGAATATGCAAAGAGACATTATGCTAAAAATAGCTAAAGAATCAAATCACCTATGATTATAGGACCCCAACAATTGGCACTCACCATTGATATGTTTGGCTTGCCTTTATGCATGTTGATGATCTATAAATTTCCATCCTTGATCAATCAATAATACTTGGCTCTCCACATGAAGATTGCATCTCTCATATACATGTTATGGATTCCAAACACTAATCCACATACATCAAGGGGTACTACATCCAATTCCACCTCATAAATAAAATAATCACTTATAACAAATATAATGTTACACTATTTTGTTACCTTTATCTCTACATCCTTGTTTACCCAGCCCAATGGATAGAGGCTAGGATAATTGTGAACCTCCAATCCAACCTAATTGACCAGATCCACTGCTATGAGATTATCCTTTGAACCAGATTCAAACATAACATCTATATTGGTCTTCTGGACCTGAATATTGATGTAGAAGAGCTTGGTCATCTGCTTCTCTTCCCGGTGATGACGACTACTCAAATTCATCTTCTTCTTCACAGATATGCATAAAATATTTTCATCCACATCTGAGCTTATTTCAACATGATTGCTCGAATCTATGGATAGAAGGTTCCTTTTCTTTTTTTCCTTCTTGTAGTTCTTCGAGTTCAATTTTGGATGTAGTTTCCAACATTTTTCTTCGGTGTGGCCATAAATTTTGCAATGGTTCTTTGGATATTTTCACTAATGTGTAGTGGTTGTTGTCTTCTTATCTTTCCCCCTTTCCACTTCTTCTTCCACTCCTTAGAAGCTTCCTTGTTCTCTTTCTTCTTTGAACCACTTTACTACCACTTATTTTGGACTATGTTTTCCAGATACTGTGCCTTTACACATGCCTCATCCATTGTCCTTAGATTGAAGAGCATCACCTAATTTTGTAGATGACTATGTAAACCCACCAGATAATTTATGAGTACATATGGGTTCTTGGGAGAGATACCCACCATGATGTCCATCTTTCTAAACTTAGTGGTGTACTCATGTACACTCTTCCCTTGCCTCTTCCTGAGATAGTGCCGCTAGATACATTGTTCCTCTACATACCCGATAGGGTAGAATTGGGACTTGATGAGGGTTTTAAATTCCTCCCACGTAGTTACTTGAGGATCACCCTCCAACCAAAATGTTTCTACATGGATTTCCCACCAGGTTAGAGCATGTCCCTCTAACTTCAAACTAGCAATGAAATCTTCTTCTCTTCATCTATATGGTGAACCGTAAAACAAACTTCTAGTTGTTGTAACGAATTATTTAGTTTTAATTCATTTATTTCACCTTGGCATGGATTTATTTCCACTTTAAATTTCATCTTAAATAATAATTGTGAAGGGTTGATGACACTCGAACTCGAATTCTCTTTTTCAAATTCATTCCACAAATCCTTTCCTGAGACTTCTTGATCTCCTGATTTCCCCTCTAATTTGATATATGAGTTAGAGACTCCATCATATCTTAATGGTCTTAGATTTCTTGTTATATCCTCCATGCAGAGGTTCATATTGCGACTGATGTCGATGACTTGCGCTTCCAACCTCTCAAATATCTCTTCTGCTAGATCTCAAGGGTTATTATGAACATACTCGTCTACCATGGTTAGGGTTTCTGCAACTTCTCTTTAAGTCAATTCCTAGATTCTGAAACTTCCCACAAATACCCAAAAGAAAAACCTTATTTGATACCAATATGATCTATAAAATATCGTGGATATTCCACTGAAACAATTCCTCACAATAGATCTGATAAATAAAATTGAAATCTACACTATGAAGGTTAAATTCCTTTAGATTCCAAAATATTTAGTTATTGATTTTTGCTTATGCATGAAATAGACAAAATATGGAAAATGGAGAAAACAAAAAGTACAATCAAACACGATCCACAAGATAACACAAACATTTTCTTTAGGAAACCTTACGAGAGAAAACCCAACTAGAAGGTGAGGCTGCTCTACTCTCTTTTTTCTGGTATGGAATAATGCAAGTAGAAAGGAGAAGGAACTCTCTATGGAGTTACCAGATACTTTTTTCCTATTAGGATGGTAAAAAACATTAACCCCCTCTATTATTCTCTCTAATTTCCCACTCCCATTTTCTCTTCCATGCTATGGAATAAAATACAATAACACAGAAAGTAATCCATTGTCCTCCTAGTGGCCCGATATTTAACATAGCCTAATTGCCATCTAGGGGTAGGTTTTTGACTTCTTCAAACCTCAATTGTGGTATGGTTTTGAAAATTCTAGAATATTTTTTAAACTTTTCACATGGTTAGCCCCATATGAATGAGTAATGGAGGTTGATGTGGAATCCTCATGTACCAGGGTGATCAACATGATAGTTCAACTTGCGGGAGGCATACCTTTTGCATACAAACTCTGATTGATGCATGGTCTACACTGTTGGAAATGTATCTGAGTGTAGAACTCTTTGAAGGGTCCGTGCATAGGATCCAAAAATTATAACCCTAAAAAACACCATTTAATGCCTCAAAATGGATATGGAAGGTTATGGACCCCAATTTTCCAAACTAGGACCTGCCACTAAGATGACCCTGCAAGTTGATTACTCCAATTTTTTCCACTCTCAAAGCATCGATATAGATGAAAAATAATATAATTATCCAATCCAGATCAACATCCTTCTCATAAGTCATCGAACTCAAGACCCTTGATGCCTCCTTTAGATGATGGTTATTGTTTTCAAATATAACCCTAATGGTGCTTCCCTCCTGAGCCTCTCCCTGGCTTCATTACGCGAACAAAAACCACCTTCAATATTCTTCTTCTTAGTGGAGGATCTACTCTCCTACAAAAATAATCACCCACAACAACAACTATGTTTACCCTACTCATATGGCTAATCCTACACATGACTACATATTTATGACTCTCATCTTCCTAGGCTCACCAGTGTGGGAGTCAAGCCTCAACAAGCTCTTGTATCAAATTATACATATTTAGGACGATAGGAGATAGAGAGAGTACACACATAATTACCTTGTCTATTATATTAAAGAACGTATGCATTTATACAATGTTAAGAAGAGCTCAACCATTGATCTGTCTTAGATACCAAGGGTTCAGATTTACCTTATCTAACTATCACTACCTCGTCCTTATCTTTATCTTCTTGAATCATGCACTCAAGTACTACTTTGACTTGGAGTGGAATCCTTACAATATTTATTTATAACTTAGTCACATAGGTCATCTCATTTAGTTACATTTCCAACATAGTGAATATTTTAGACCTAAATATAAATAAATAGAAATAATAATATAATATGAAAATATAAACATAAAGATATAATTAAAAAAAAATGTTTTTATTAAAATTTATTTATAAAAATTTAGATAAAATATTCATAAGAAAAACAATATGATGGAAAAGGCTCACTATCCAACTCAATTGTATTCACACCAATGGTACATATTTATAGTACAATGGGTGATGCCACCTCATAGAGAGATTTGCTCTAGATCCTAAAATCATGCATGAGGACTAGGCTAGACAATATGAACTAACTCATTAGTCACCACTTGAGGATATATTACTAATATCATAAATGAATAATACAAATAAAAGTGACAATTAGACTTAGTGATTGGTAAGGTAAGCCATATGCTAATAGTCCCCCCCTCAATCACAAGTCGAATTAATAATACCAACAATGAAGCATAAATTAGTATCATTTCCAAGTCTTCATACTAAAATTCCTGAGCTGAGACTCGATGAAGAATTGCTTGAAAAATGACCAATCTGGATGTTGAATGGGTCATCTGATATGAACTCGAAGAGAATCGAGATATGTAAGTGAACAACTGTAATATCTCAACATTCCCTAATTGCTTGACAATTCAATCATTTTTCCAAGTATTAGAGCTCGACGAATCTGATGTCTTCTGCTAATTGGTGAACATGTAGTATCACCACTCTACTATCAGTGTATCATTGAAGTTCTCTCTGAATCTATGGTTTGGGATAACCATTGACCAATTGATACCATGTATCTAATGGTTTTTGGATGACCCTATCCAATTTTTACACTTATAGGTGTCCAACAACATCCCAATTCTATATCATGTATATGATTCAATTGTTATTCATTGAACCATAATTCTTCCAGAGTCTTCCATCTACATACTTCAGTTTCCCATTTGACAAAATTGATGCCCATTTAGAATATTTGATGTAAAAATTTTCATTTTGACAACCATATTAAATTCCATCATCAACTCCCCCCTTTGTCAACTGAAAGGAGATACCACAAGTGGTTTCATGAACCATCTTCTCTTGATTTTTGAACTTCTTGTGACCTCGTGGTTAACTCCAGTGTGAGTGGAGCCTCTTGACGCCACCAATTATACAATGAATTACACCACTCCCTTAGTCAAACACATATGTTGAGTTTAATGGAGAAGTTTACTCACAATATCCTATTCCAAGGCTCTAAATCTTAAGCTAGTTTGTGCACCCTGAAATATAAAATCATTTCTAATCAATTTTAATTTTATCGGCATTACTTTTAGTAGATTTGTTTACTCAAAATATTTGGTCGTGAAACAAATGATGTTATTACTCAGCAAGTAAAATAAATTAATATCAATACACTGCAAAGTCTTAACTTCAATTCTCAATAAATGATGATATTTTCATAATGAAACTTTCAATTCAACTCTGCAATTTCAAATAAGATGCAATATTTCTACACATGTATTAAGATCAATGATAAGAATACAAAATATCACATTCCATAATGGAAAATGTATATATTTTTTTTTCAATGTAAGGAAATGAAAATTCAAGGACTCAACAACATCTTGATATATAGACCCTACTGTAAGAAAATAGAGACAAACCAAGAAGGATATCAAGAAGAAAACACCAATCCCAATATGCAAGGACAACCAATGAAATATGATGAGAAAGAAAAACCTCCCAATGTCCTATCACTTTGTAGGAACTTAACAGTCATGACAGAGACCCAAGAAAACTCAACAACCATCAAAACTTACCCAGAAAACACCAAAATCATGTAACGTAACTGTCATTCGTCACGTCAACAACTCTTTAACAGGTGCAAATTTTTTTTTTTGTGTTTTAAAAGTGTGTGCGCGTGGGTAAAAAGGAACAGAAACACTTGAGTCTACGTCGCCACCCGACGACTCACAAGATGCAACCACGATGATCAAAACAAGAAGACATAAGGTGCACAATAAGTAACTGCAAGCATTAACGACATACTGGGTTATGCACAGTACGAACACAGAAGGAAGAATCCATAGTAGTAGATTTTACTATTTCTACACAGGAAAGTAGGGCGTTTAATCTTAGTTCTCTGCTCCGGAGAGAGAGAAGGTTAGATAGGCTCCTAGCCGACTATTCAGGCAGAAACTAGTAATCTCCATTAGGTGTGTCGCAAGAGTGGAAACCCTGCCTTTAAAGGGCCCGATACTCTTGATACGGAACTGGATTCTTTACACAAAAATAATCACACACACAGACTTATATACAGAGGCTACCTGGAGGTGTCTACATCCCGCCCGACACAAGCAGACCAAGCTCACAAAAAGTACACCCCAGTACGACATTAGTTAATCAAGGGACTGCAATCTATAATATTTTTAAGGTCATTCCAATGTGCAACCTTAGATCATAATTCGTCAACAATGTACCCTCCGAATCAACATTCAAGGGGCCTTATTGTGTAAGTCTAAACTTCAACTGGTTTAACATTAATATCCCAGGATTACATATATACGTGTATGAAAATATCTCATGATTAGATCGTGTACCTCTTAACCATATTACCCAAAATTCCTCTTCGCACACTAATAACAAGAATAATCAATATTATTATACACGAGGGCACTTTATTATTATAATTTAATAATCAATGTAAACCTAACATTCTAAATAATCCTTCTAACTTATGGTCTAAATGATCATCAAAACTTAACATTCTAATATCACTCTGAGTTAATAACATTGCAATCATTATGGTTCTAGTTTCATAATCATAACAAGAATAATCATTTATTATTATACACAACGGCACTTTATTGTTATAATTTGATAATCATTGTAATCCTAACATTCCAAATAATCCTTCTATCTTTATTGTTCCAGTTGATCATTAAAAACTTAACATTCTAAAATCACCATGAATTAATAAACCTTGCAATCATTATGGTTCTAGTTTCATAATCATAACAAGATTATTCATTTATTATTATACCCAAAGGCACTTTATTGTTATAATTTAATAATCATTGTAATCCTACCATTCTAAATAATCCTTCAAAATTTATTGTTCTAGTTGATCATTAGAACTTAACATTCTAAATAACCATTTTAAACTTTATTGCTCTAAGAAATCATTATAACTTATATTCAAAAATAATTCTGAGTTAATAAACATTATGATCATCATTGTCTAATTTAATAATCATTATAATAACTTATAACAATTTACCATTATAATACGGACACTTGTTGTTCTTCCTACAGTACACGTTCCAAAGGTGGTTCATCAACTAGAGGTCTAGAAATAGGTATGCGTTTAAAATCAGAATGCTGAAATAGAAGTAACCTCAATTCGCCGAATAAGCAAACAGACTATTAAGGTGGGGACAAATTCGAGGCAAAAATTCTGCGGGTCTTTTAAAGTCGACTCACTTGACCCGTGAAGGATGGCGTTATTACTCCAAGACACGCTATCATGGGATATGTCAAGGCGTTATGGAATGGCTCTGTCTAATCCCGTAGTCTACGTCTTACACAAGGAATATGCCAGGAAGAGTCCAAGACGGTCGCTGGAAGACACCACCGAACAGGCTGTCCTCTACATGTACTATCAGGGATGGCAATCAAAGGGAGGAAATAAAATAACAATCGCAGGTGAAGCGCTAACCCACTATCACAATCGCAGAAACCGGATTTTAGGGTTTTAATGGAACGCGATTTAGCCAAGGGGGAGGTAGGGTCAGCGCAGGTCGAATCCTCCCTGCGCCCAGGGTTCATCACCAACGCCCGGATAAGAAGGATCCCATGAGCCTCTGTGCTCAGTCCGAAGGATGGGAGGATACAACTGAAAGATGGGGTTCACACGGTCAGGAGGTAAAAAAATAAAATCTAAATTCAATCAAGCTAAATCGAAACGATTCATCCACATGGACTATAACCACAAAAGACCGTTAGATGTATAAAACCGTGGTTGTGATGAACAACGCCCTTGCTGACATGCAATCTCTCTGTAACACTGCCCGAGAAACATAGTTGGGGTCATAAAAAGTTTTAGGGAAGGACGCAGGTCACCAATGAGATCGTCGGCATACATGGATGAAGGAAACAAGCACCGCCACGATACCAACACAAAATTGTAGAGGGATAAGTTCCGCAGACAACTTGCAAGAAAAAAAAGAAATTTTCCACCCCAACAGAGAACGAGTGGTCGAATTGTAGGTTTATCCCCACCCAACCGCAAAGGATATAAAAATACAAACGCAGGGAAGCAATCGACAGTAAACACGCAAGAACAGAGGAGGAAACACTAAACCATCAACATGAAATTCAATTTCATAGCTCGATTTCCAAAAACATAACAGTGGTAAGAGTTGTAGTTCAAGACATAACCTTTGCCAGCATTACAGGATCGAAGTTTTAACTAAAATTTTGGCAGAGGAAAGAAAAAGGGGAAACAATTTCCACGACATTAGCCAATGTTGAGCTAGCACCGAGAAGTAAAATATGCAACATTACGTGGGTTAACGCAGACAGGGGAAGAACGGGCTCAATTGTTTTTTTTTTCTTTTTATCTTTCAAAACAGGGGAAAACTTTATTTACAGAGGAAATTAACATCGGTAACAAATTTCATTCTATGAGGCTTCTCAATAGCTATCAATTTAAACTTATCACATGAGAACCTTAAGAATAAAATAGCAGATTATAATCACGGCATAAATAACTAAAACAACTTCCATTTAGTCCATTCGCAGCTGATAATCCATTCCCCACAGGAGTCATAATGCATACAATTCTACAAATTTAAAAACCATACCGTTGCCTCAGCGCCGTCCTCGAGTGTCGTCCATGTGCTCCATCCCACTCCTGCTCACCGACTGTAGAGAACTCACCAGTACCTCCCAGCCAAATGCTAGGGGTACTCTTCTTCCCTCTTATCCCCCTGAGCCACAAAGGGGCCACACAACATCCCAATAGGTAAGTCTAGCTTCCCAGCTCGCCTCGCAAAGCCGAGCTACCACTCCTAACCGAGCTGGAAAATCCCAACTCCTCACAAGAAATCAATCAAGTCCAATCCGGCAGCGTAACGTTACGCTAACAACCGATCCCTTTTCTTCCCATTTCCCTTTTCTTTTATAGAGTTTTAAGACCCACCAACTTTCCTAAATCACATTTATTTTAAGATTTAATGAAAACCTTCTAAAAATTCTCTGTCGTACATGTGTCATTCATCCCCCACGTTTCTCCAAAATTATTTTCTTTAAATTTATTAAAAGACTCATTTCCCTCACCCACCTAGATTCGCTCATAAAATTAATCCTAGGTGTTCCTAGATCCCCTTACATGCTTTTAATAACTTTCCCTAAAATGAAGTTGCTAAATTTAGTTCATTTTAGTAAGTTCTTAATTTCAGATTCCTTACTATGTTGACTTTGCTTTTTACCCTGTGTCCCCTTCTTTCCTTTATTATGTTTCTTTTATTACTTAGTTTCCCTATTTTTATTATTCCCTTTTGTTACACGTCAAAATTACTCATCTGGATAAGTGTCGCATGTTCCTCTCAATTGTCGTAAGTGTCGCATCTTCCTTACAACTTTCGCAAGTGTCGCAAGTTGGTCACAAGTGTCGCAAATGATATTCGAACATACTGCCATGTCGACGACACTAAGGAGACACTTAGAATATCTCATATGCTTGATTTGAAGAAGGAGAACTGGTTTACTGAAGTCAAATAACTCTTAACACCTGAAGAGAGCTCTGAAACAAAGGTTCTGAGAGGGAGCGCTCCCCTATATCAGCTCTAGGAGTGTTGGTGCTCCCCTACAAGGATTCAGGGAGCGTTATAACGCTCCCCTGCGCCCTCTGAAGGAGCGCTACTAATCTTAAAGGCGCTGGTGCCCCCCTAAAGCTTACCAGGGAGCGCTACAATGCTCTGATGCCCCTTCTAAGGGAGTGGTGCCTAATCTGAGGCAGTAGTTGGCCCGTTGAGGAGAATAAGGGGAGGATCTTTCGAGATTAGGAGGAATTTGTATTTGAATTCTTGGTTTCATCAAGAGATCCCTGATCTAAGGAGGAAGTTCCCAACTTGTTCTAAAGATAACTCAAGAGGTTAAGCTCCTCTTAACCTATATAAGAAGGCTCTATGATGGTGGAAAGGGGGAAATGCTAGTATGAAACTTATGATCTTGGAGGAAACACACAGTCAGCCAAAGAAGAGTGATCAGTGAAGTTGTTGTTGTCCAGGTTGTGGATCTTTTAGGCAAGGGTTAGATGAAGAGGACTCGACGAAGCTGTCGCATTCGCATCTACGATTGTAAGTACTACTGTCATTATTCTCATCAATATGACACGCTTGGCCTGTTTCTTTATAGTTTGTGTATAATGCCACATGAACTTATCATTAATTGATAGATCTGTTTTCAAGCTAATATCAATAGAATAGGAAGGGGTCGTATTTTGTTTATCTGCAGAACTCAGCGAGGAGCAAAGGATTGGAGTGAAACTCGGAGTGTGCAGGGACAAACATCGTTAAAGAGGTACTTCTGTCATCCTTCCTTCTCACATGTTATCTTAGATAGATTTGAAAGGAAGTAAGTGTCCACGTTAAGAATTTTTTGTCTAGAGTTAGGGTCAAGCTCTTAGAGGCGATCTACCTACCCGCAAGCAGATTTTCCTACAATAGAAACTAGCGACTCCGCTGGGGATAGCCTCAAATCGAAACCTCTTGTTTTGATTTCTCCTCATTGACCTTGTTCTATCCCTTGATTGTTTCAGACCTGGTTCACTCCTCTTTTGATTGGTTTCATGAGCTGATTGGCTCCTTACCCCATCACACTCAGTATAATTGTCAAAATTGAATTGCAAATTTTTTGATTTTTTGACATTTCTGGGAGTTTTCGAACCTAGCACCCCTGTCCTTGTGTTAACAGAGCACCAGTGCTCCCCTATAGCCTTGCACAGAGCGCTATAATGCTCCTTTCCTTTGGCAATATAGCACCAACCCTCTTTGGCCCAAAAAACCTTCCAGAATTTCTTTTTCTGGGTTTTGCCTTTGTGTCTCCTCTGCTGAGTAACGTTCTGAGTCAATGTTTCTTCCCTTTCAACCTTGACATCTGGCTTTTAATTGAAGAATAAACATCTTACTAGTTGAACTTTGTAGCCTTCTTCACCATTGTTATTGAGTTTTTCTGTTGATTACAGTCCAAGACTCATGCATTATCTTTCTCTCTGTTTAACTGAGTAAAAAACCCTGGTGAAGGTCATCAAAGGCCTACAGACCTCTTCATCTTGATTTTAGTTGAGATCATTTTTATTCAACTTCTTCTCTTTTGGGTGTGGAGTTTGTTTTCTCTCTGATTGTTTCTTTTCTTTCGCTTTTCGTTTTGATTGCAATGAAAGGGTGTATTGTTTGTATGACTTTTGCTTGTGCTAGTTTGGTTTTCATTCATACAAGAAGGTAATTAGCAAGACAAGCATTGTGTTGAATTGATCATTATTCATATGCAAACAATAAAAGACATCTTCATGATTGATCGTGCATATTAGAAGGCATCTAATAAAGTTTTAGCATCACATCAAGATTTGATTGAGAATTGTTTGAGGACACTCTGTATTTGTGCTTGTTAGTGAAAAGAACTTTCTCTCTCCCTTAGATAGATGTTCATCGAAAGGAAATGACTGCTTATCATTTTTGATCCATTCTTTGGGTCTGAGTCATAATTCCATTTGTTTCGCTTCCATGCACCCCTTTTGCGTAAAGAACAACTATAAAAAGCAATGCTAATTAAAAATTATCTAGAACTTTTTCTTTTCTAGGATCCTCCACCAACAGTAGAATAGGCTTAGTACTTTGGATTAGGTTGTGAGCATAACTCTCCAAAGTTTCCAAAACAAACAGTAGCATCCTGAGTTAGGGAGAGTAAAATCCAATCATCATATAAGTCTGCCTGGGATCCCCCTCTCACACAAAGGTTACGCACGAGGTCGCATTCGGGTGAGCTACGTGGAATAACCCTCCATGGCTTAACTGATTGTGGTGGTCAGATCACATTATGGGGGTCACTTCAAGGTAAATCCACAATTACTGTGTGGAATCCTTTTAGTTGATTTTGGGCTTGATGCCCTGGCCGTACGTTCGGATCAGACTGTCGACTGTTCCCGCCCAGGGGCTGACTGCGAATTGGTAACCTTAGCGGCCATAATATTTAGGGTCTTACACAAGGTGATGGTGACGGGAAGTCTCACTGTACTTGGAGCAGACATTGGTCAAACTCACTCGGGCTCCTTGGAGGGTAAATCCACAATTACTGCATGGAATCTTGCACCAAGGCATAAGTCCGTTAAGCAGGTCGCCATTGTAACTATTCCACCCTATCCCCGCCCCTTCTGGACTTGATCACGCGACGTTGGATTTCATCACCAACTAGTACGGTCATCAAAAGAAGGTCCTGTTTGCTTGGTTGTGATTCTTAGATTTTTTTTAGCGTGTGTTGTTTCTTTTCGCTAGTTGGTCGTAGATTTCTTTCGCCGACTCTTCTTCGCCAACATCAACCCTCTACGACGCTCACGGAGGCTATAGGGACTTCCTCCAAAAAATATGGAAGGAAACACCCCTTTACCCCCTCATTCTATGGAGGAATCTCCTCAACAGAGCGAGGTTCAGAACACTACAACTTCCCAGGAAGAAGTTCCCATTCCTTTGGAGAATTTTTGAATTGTTTCAGAATCTCTGGAAGCTTACCGCATTCCGGAGGGATACAAATGACATATCCTCCACTTGAATTCCGCTGGAGAATTTGTTGTCGTCAATCCTTCTGACATTCCGGCTGTGTCTTCTCAAAACCCTTTAGCCAATGACCCTTTTTGGACTGCATACATTGTTCGAAGTCCACCACGCTTAGTGCGAGATCTTTATGGAACAGGGGAAGGTGCCGATGCACCTTCTTCTTACATTGTACCCCCAAATCACTTCACCGGTACCACCACTTTTACAGCCACACCACACATTGGTCCGAACACCGTCCGTTGGCCCAAGGTCTACTATTCCCCTCCAGACAGCCCATTCTACAATGGTCCCACACATTCCGACTATCCCCTCCGGTAACGCGGTGGTTAATCAAGCTCCGATTGGCACACCTATAATGCCAAGACCTACACTCCCTTTCGGATTCAGGGCACTGAATGCTTCCACTTCCACCACTGCCCAAACTACTACCCAAGTCATACCGGGAAGTTCAATACCCATCCAACAACCCAGAGGGACCGTTCTTGGTGGTCCTAATCCGCTCGACGGTACCAATCAGTCTTTCACGTCTGGTTCTCAAATATCTGGAACTCTACCTCAAACTGGGGGTCATCCTCCCACCGGAGGACAAATTCCATTCGGGGGGAACCCTAATACTAGGGGGCATCCTCCTACCGGAGGACAAATTCCATTCGGGGGGAACCCTAATACTAGGGGGCATCCTCCCACCGGAGGACAAATTCCATTCGGGGGGAACCCTAATGCTGGGGGGAATCCTCCCACCGGAGGACAAATTCCATTCGAGGGACACCCTCATGCTGGGGGGCAACCTCAATCTAGAGTCTACCATCAACCACATGGATAAAATGTGTCCGCCGCACCCAATCCGTGGAACGTCCTTTCCCAAGGAAACCCACAGTTCTCGACAGGACAAAATGTTCATACCCCGCAGCAACCTCCTTATGGACAAATGTCAAACCCACCCTATAACCCACAAAACCCATTCGGTTATCCTCTGCTCACACATGCTTCTCAAAACATGTCAAATCCTATGTACCTTGGTCAAAACCAACCTCACATGAGAGGGCCCACGAGTTATAATTATCCACATAACCCAGTATTGGGCCCCACTGGTGTCCCTCTGCCACACCAACATTACCCACAGGTTAACCGACAATTACCTTTTCTAGCTACCCTGGACCTTCCAGACTTGTCTCGGTTAACGAATGATCCTATTTATCATTCTCCAGTTTGGCCAGCTATTCCAGCTAAACTTCCTTCTAATATCCCAAAATTCGAAGAAAAGTCCGGAGAAGACCCAAACAACCATGTGATGACTTTCCATTTGTGGTGTTCATCCAAATCCCTCATGGACGATTCGATTCATTTGCATATTTTCCAACGAACACTTACGGGTTCTGCAGCGAAATGGTATATTGAATTACCACGCGCATCTTTTCACGATTTCAACTCCCTCGCCATGTCCTTCCTCACGCACTTCCAACTACCCATTCGATACGAAACGGGTACATAACTATTAACCTCCCTTCGTCAGACAACTTCTGTACATATCTCCGACCACATTCATGAATGGAGACGACGATGAAGGCTAATCAAAGCGGTCATTCCTGACCAATTATTAGCGGAATGGTTCACTAAATCATTGTTACCCTAGATTGCTCATAACGTTGCCATGGGTGGTGTAGTCACTGAGGAAGAAGCCATTGCTCGAGCTCAGTACTTAGACTTAGTCTATTCACAATCTAGTACTCTATATGAGTTGATACCGAACGCCACCCATTCCACTAACGATCCATCCAAACCATCGACTACTTCGCATGTGGATGGAGTTATTGGCTCCATCAAAACTCAATCTACTACCCAGTCTACTGGAACTATCCAACGGCCCACTTCGACGACTGCTCCCAGTTCGACTGCACCCTCTTCTACCCCCCCTCAAACTCAGGTCTCTGATGTGAATGTGGTCCAATCAACCTCTTCACAACAACTTGGGGGCAAGAAGAAAGCAAGAAACAAACCAAAGAAGAACAATAACAATGAACAACCCAAAACCCAACCGCAAACTCCTGTTGCCGGAAAAAAACCGCAACGGAAACTGAAATTCCCATGCCTAATTTGTGGTGACGATCACTACACTCGAGACTGCCCACATCGCGATGAAGTGGCCAAACTTTTCAAGGGAAATTCACAACCTGTTGTGCTCACTCAGCCTTTTCCGCAGCAACAATCTTTGGTTGCACAAACCCCCACGTCGGGGGGCAGTTCCAACCAACCCCATGATGAGGCCTCGACAAGTGCCCATATTTACATGTTTAACGGAGTTAATCTAACAACTCGCTCTATGACATCCGACACGCCAGTTAATCCTGATAAGCCGAAGACTGCTAACGGTTCTCCATCAGACCCGTTACCATCCTCCGTCAATCCTCCATCTGTTCGCCCTCCATCCGGGCCACTCCAGATTGAGAAACCTTCTTTTGAATCCATCTTACGCCCTCCTAAGAGCACCATCCATAAATCTACCTTCAATCCTAATTCAAGGGCTGCCCAAAACTACAATATTGTAGAAGATTTAGCCCAAGCCCCGTGTGCTATGTTCGCCTTGGAAGTTCTACAAAACTGCCCCAGCCAACGTAGAATGCTCTTAGCCACTATCGACGCTTTTGATCCTGAGTCATCAAACTACCTCACGTTTAATCTGGATGATCACCAACCGTGACTCTCCCACCAGCTAGCTTTCCAAATTGATTTGGTTGTTCACAATCAACAAATCCACCGGACTATCCTGGTTGAGGGAGCCTCTACCTGTGTCATGTCTCTAGCCTGTTGGAAAGGATTGAAATCACCTACCCTAAACAAA
>SNQJ01S0071288.1:68477-83297 GCA_010110895.2 Picea sitchensis | reverse complement strand
GAACTTGTGAGCTTGTATACATAAATTTAAGCAGGGATATATTTGTAAATAAAATTATAACTGTAAAACGATTTTGTTTAAAGTATTCACAGGGAGGAGTTGCGTTACGACTTGAGAAATAATCCATGATATATGTATATCTTGACCTGTATCTTGACTTGAGAAGCAAAGAATTTCATCATATCTAAAAATGGTGGTAGGGAATTATTATCGCAATGTCTCGAAGAACCAGTGACAATGTCAGAGGATTTATCAGTGATACATGTTAGTAAATTGAAGAAACATTATAAATAAATGACATGGCTTCTCACTAGAGTACTGGGACAAGAGTCCGCTACTACTATCCTTCGTTTAGATCTCTATATTTTATATTATTCTATTCAAGGAAAGATAATTTTCAACTCGTCAAAATTCATATCTACTGATATTTCATTTCAATTATCAAACTTTAAAAAGGATATAAAATTCTACATGGCTACATATTTGGTCTTCGCTATTGTATATTGTCATGTATTTCATGGATTACATTTGTCAAGGAAAGTTGATTCCAAGACAGACCGATTTCACACATGGTATCCTACTCTGTGGAGGCCAAAAGCAATGTACCATTTTTGCGAAGTTTATGATTCCTTTCTATCTTCTTTCAAAAAAATCATGTTTTGAAACAATACTTCAATATTGTCGTTGGAGGCAAAAATATTCTTAGATAAAATGGGAAATTTTGAATGAAATGAACAATATAGCATAATCAGAGTTTATTTCTCTTCAGAAGCCCCAATTTATGTTTAAATTTATTTACCAGATAACATATTTAAGATATTCATGGTAGAAGTCTATACACAATATATATTTTGGGATAATTTATTTTATCAAAGCAAGAAAAGGAAATTCATTCCATTGTCATCGAAATTTGGTGAGATTTCATTGAAAATTACCTCAAATATTGATGAACTTTCAACCCAATGAAGCAGATGCACAAATGAAGCACATCAACAACACACAATGGTCATAGAAATTGTACACCCAAGAAAAATACCCAAACTATTATACAAGAGAAATAAGTGTCCTTAATTGAGAATTTAGGTGATGGAGATGATCTTAATTACCCCAAAAAGAGTATTTAAAGACCTCACAAATTGACAATAAATAAAAGGAAAAAGAAAAACAATCAACATGATGTTGAAGAGGTCATACCCAAAGAAGACATTCCTCTTGAAGACATGGAGTTGGATGCAAACATAGAGGATATAGAATTTCTAGATGATGAGCAAAGGGTTCAATAGAGCAAAGATGTAGCGACGAAATTAGTGAATCAAGAGCCTGTATTTTATGAAGAAGAATCCTTGACCCTCCATAGCACATTGTTTGAAAAAGATTTAAAGAAGTTATTATTTGAACAAGTGAATTCAAAATGAAAAAAAATCCAAGAGACAGATACGGATACAGAGCTTGACCTGAATGGAGTCCCAACATTAAGAATTATCTGAATTCACAGAGTTACTGGTGACGCTTTAGACTTATCCATTGATGAAATCAAAGCCAAAAATGAATTGGAATGTTCTTTGATACCACCTCCTATTTTTAGAATGTTTATTGTATTAAAAAGATAAAATTTCTTTAAGAAATATTGGATGATTGTGATGCCCTGATCATCAAAAAGGAAGAATTATATCACAAATTGACCAAAATAGATCTAGAAAGAACTACAGGGGAGGTCCAAAGCCCAAATTCAATTTTAAATTCCATATTTGTGACAAGGAAACAATTTGAGGAACATGTGGAAATATTAAAAGGTCTATCGGTTGAACAATTTAATAATATGAATGAATATACTGAAAATGAAATTGAAATTTGGTTGATAAGATATGTAAATAAAAATGAGGATATTGAAGATACACTCCACCAACTTTCATTTGAATTAAGAGAATTATAAAGAACAATATTTGATATCAAGGGTAGCCAATAAATAAATGTTGTTCCGATGAAAGAATATAATGAAAAGTGGTTAAAACAAATCCTCATCAAAATAACCGAAGAAGATCAATTATAGGTAGTTTGTATTGCTCGAGCAACCGCAACAAAGGATGATACAAGAGGGAAAAAAATAAGAAAATGAAGGAGGATATTCCATCACAATGAGTAATGTAGATCACATTCTTCCCATTTCATTTCTCTTCCTGTTAAAAAAATCATCCAATTGTGTTTTATCGGTCCCAAGGAAAGCATAATCGATTTTCTGACCACTTTCTCCTTTTTGTATTTCAGGTCATGTTGGAAGATTGATTTTTGACATTGATGTCAACCCTAGTCATTGGTTTTGGACCCCAATATTGATGAAGGTATTTGGACATGAAGGACAATTCACATGCAGATACAACACCCATGGATGGATAGTATACATCATTTTATTTCTGGTGGTAGGTGGCACGTCAGATGGATCCTCACAGTTGAGGAGAAATGATTTTTTGAGGATCAACATGTGAATTTATAGGTCATCTATGATGATAATTAAAGAAAATAATAACAAAGAGAAAGTGATAGGTCGGCCCTAATGTCAAAAGGAAATGTCACAACAAGTAGAAATACACATTGAAGATACATAATCTTATCATCCAAGCAAGTGTGATGGAGCTATCATAAGTGGGTCTACACTTGTGCTAGGAGTATGTGTCGAGTAAGTTTGAAGTGGCGAAGTCTGAAAGGCCAAGAAGTTTCATAATCAAAGAAACCCTAGTTTTCTAAGGTGTATGTGGGTTATCAGTGTATTAGGGTGTGTACATACACGGGTTATCAATGTAATAGGGTGCGTACATACGTGGGCTATTAGTGCAATATGTAGCATACATACAAAAGGCTTGAGAAAGTTCTAAAGGAAGGTGCATCTTGGCATCTAGTTCAGGTTTTTGAGTATGGTTATGTTCTGGTGATGATATTATCAGTGATATGGTGATGTAAGGATTATTATCTTTTGTATATTCTTGGGTGGAATGAAGGGGCAAGTGATGAAAGTCATGTATGAATCCGACCAAACTCCCTCTCTGTTTGGTTCAGAATCAAGCACGATCACATCCAAAAACCCGCATGCCTTACCAATCATTAGATCACTCAGTGGACGGAGATCGACGGTCTCCGTGGATTTTGGACGTCCAACTTACTCTAGGTTTAATCTGTCACCCGAACTCTACAATTTAAGTTGTGTGATTGTTGGCAGTTCAACCACAATCGTCGATATTTGGATGGAGGGAATCTGACAATCTTGACTAATTATGTGAGTGGAATTAACGCGTTGTTTAATCCTCCCTTCACTCTCTGGAATCAATCCCCGCCCTTTATTTGGCGCATGTATATCCAACAGTCATGCCTTGATCTCATATTTCACCAATCCTTCAACGAATCGAATGGTTGGTGTTGTTCAATCCAATATATGAATGGTTCATGTTCTTCCTTCTATGACGATCACGCCCCCTGCGTAGAGCTCATCTTTGTCCCTGAAAATCGTCTCACGAATCTACTTGTCAACACTAAGAAGGAAAGATATTGTTATATCAAGGATGCATAGATAAGTACCACATGATTGGACTATAAATTGGTAAACAAAGATCACTCGAAACCCTACGAAAACTGTAATATACACACAGTGATCTAAAAGAGAGTATAGTCACTCTCCGGTATTTCTGTTCAAATTTAAAACACCTTCAAAACCAATGGTTCATCCTCTTACATCCAACCAACCAACCAACCAACCAACCCTTTTCTCAATACAATTACACAGTTTTAAGCTCGATTGAGCCTCGATTGTTCCAACAACTTGATCACTAAAAATCCTCTAATCACCTATAATTAAGAAACCACCCAACCTCCTACCTAACAGAAATATCCTCGATGACTTATGGAGGTATTGAGATATTTATTACATAACATAATGAACAATTAGAGAACCAACTCCCTTAGTAAAGGTTTTTTTGACCTTTTGGGTCAAAAGAGATCATTTGGTTCAGATGCTCCTGCATCAGACTTCAGGGTGTAGAAAATAATGGTTGATCATGTCTTCAGGATCAACATGATATTTCTACACCTTTTTTGTTGTCATCCAAGAAAAATCCTTTGTTGGTTGACCTTTCCATTTCACCAAATACTGAAAATGTTATTTTCCTATGGTTTTCTTTGTCATCCTTTTGTCCACAATTTTCTCAATTTCACATTGTGTCTTCTTACGTAATTGTTCTTCCCATTCAATTTGATTTTCCTGACTTATAGGTTCATTTGTTGTTCTACTGTCTGATTCCTTGATGGGATACAAGTCTACCACATTGAATATTGGAGATATTTCAATGTCATCTGGAAGTTCCACCTCATATGCATTTGAATAAAATCTCCTTAGTATTCTGCAAGGCCCAATTTGATTTGGCTTCAACTTGTTATATGTCCCTATAGGAAACCTTTCCTTTCTCAAATACACCATGACTAAGTCACCAATAAGAAAATCAACTTGCGTTATTTTCATACCAACTTTCTGCTTGTATTTTTCATTGCTCTCCTATAGTTTTTGTTTGACATTCTCGTGCATTTCATGTATGATGACTAAAAAATATTCATGACCAATACTATTCATTTATCTCCTTCCCATATTTCTCAATTCATATACTCCCCTTGGATTCATTCCATAAACTATATGAAATGGACTCATACATGTACTTTTGTTTGGAGAATCATTATAAGTAAGTTCTACTTGGGAAAGAAATTGATCCCATTGCTTTGGGTTCTCATACACCAAGTGTTGGATCATGTTGTCATTGATTCCAAAGGATTGATTGATTGATGTCAAAGGATTGATGTCAAGGGATTGATTGATGTCAAAGGAACAATATCTTGTCATAGCATATTGATGTAATATGTATTTTCCTTGATGTGAATGGATTTATGACAAGTGGAATCATAGTCATATGATCTCGTGCATAGATAAAGATGGATCAATAAGTTGTCATTTATATATGATGCATAGATGAAGATGGATCAATGCATTGTCATTGATATATGATGCATAGATGAAGATGGATCAATGTGGTTTCATTGATATAGGATGCATATTTGGATTGATGTAAAGATGACTCATTATTGTCTTGATAAGGATTATAAATGGATGAAATCCAAAGTGGTCCCCTTATGGTGAAATCCCTCATGGGAAGACCCTTTGTGATAATGTTATCCTAGAAGTATGGCTAGAGAACCCATACTTAGTTGTGGAATAATGAGATGAAGATCAGTGAATTTGTCAGTGAAACTATCCTATATGGATAGTGCTTGTCATGCCATTTCTGGTGGTATGTGGAACGTCACATAACTCCTCACGGTTCGAGAGTTATGGCCTTACAAAGTTGAAGGACCCTCACATGTTGGCTTGAAACCCCAAAAGGTCAAAGAAGTCAAAGTTCTTGCAAAGAAGGAGGATTATTTAAATAATAAAGTGAAGTGAAAAACTCAAGGAGGATTATTTAAATAATAAAGTAAATGGAGAAAATTTAAATAATGGAAAGTGGTTATAAGAATGTTAACCCTAAAATGAGGAAAATGGTTTAAGTGGTCAAGTGGATATTGGATACATGAACAACTGGCAAATTGGAAAAATTTGGACATAGATGACTATGTGGACAAAGTGGCCTAGAATATGCTTCTAAGGAAGCTACCTGGAGAGTATAAATAAGAGGCAAGGGGCAAGGGCATATCTTGAAGATATATTCTGAGAGAGAGAGTGGATGGAGGATCTCACGGATGCGTCAAAGTTTCTGTACGTCTGAGATCTTAATGATGAAAGTTTTGGAAGTTCAGAAACCCTAGTTTCTGAAGGAGTACATGAGCAACAGTGGGACGGAGAGCATACATACATGGGCTGCAGTGAGCCAGAGTGCGTACACACGTGAGGTGAAGGAGGATAGATCACGTACAATAAATAGAAGTCATGAAGACTTCAGTGTAAGCTGGTGTCAAGTTCTTGAAGTCTGAAAAAGTTCCAGATCTGCATTCTATGGGCTCATATATTCCATAGAAACTCTGGTATGGTTACATAGTTGTCTTGGTGGATACTCTTGATTATTGTATGGTGAATTCTTAAGGAATTCTTGGTATGGCTGCTGTGATATGGTTATGTTGTTTGATTGATATAGTGAGCATCACTCTTATGTTTTAGTACTAATATGGTTGACATAGTATGTTGGTTACTTATGTTTGAGTAACATTCATATTGTATGATTGAGGAGCATGAGTAAGTTGTTGGAGAGTATGGATGTGTTGAGATTGCTTATGGTACAGTGAAAGACATAAGTGGATGTGATTGAACGCTGCAGAGGATCTAAGTTTTTCATGAAGAGAAAAACCCTAAATACTCAAAAGGCACACACAGGTTGTAGTACATACAGGTCGTGTACATACGTGAGTTGTACTACTGGTAGGGCATGTACATACGCATGCTGCACTACTGATAGGTCACGTACCTGTTGACAGAATGATATATGTTGAAGATTGATTCCTCTTCTCACTTGGTGTTGAGTTGTGTAAGCTTAGTCTTGCATTATAGATCTGTTGCTCTTGTGGAGTTGTAACTCTATTCAGTTGTTGCTGATAACCCAAGTATTGTAGTCCATAATAAAAAGAAAATTATACATACATATTATGTTCTTTGTGTTCCTTGTGATGATGACTTATTGATGATATATTTTGCTGGTATATGTTGTTGATGTATGTTCACATTTAACTAGTTATAAATGAAAGCAATAAGTAATGAGTAAATGGTGATTGCTAATTAAGGAGTTTTGTGAAGGGGAGTTTGAAAAAGAGAACCACCCTCATTCACCCCCCCTCTAAGTGTGATCGGTGTGTCCAACACCAACCTTCTCAAAATATTCCCTAAACTTTTGTTTACTACCTCTGTTTTCCCATCAGTCTGAGGGCGATATGTTGAACTGAAGTTAAGATTTGTACCCAACTTCCTCCATAGTTTCCTCTAGAAATGGCCTACAAACTTGGTATCTCTATCAGAGACAATTCTTATAGGTAGTCCATGCAACCTTACTACTTCTGAGAAAAACAAATTTGCAATGTTAGTTGCATCATTAGTCTGTTTACAAGAAATAAAATGAGCCATTTTTGAAAATCTATCTACCACAATATGGATATAATCATTTCCCTTCCGAGTTTTTGGTAAACCCAAAACAAAATCCATGCCGATATAATCTCAAGGTCTATTTGGGATAGGTAAAGGTTGATACAATCATGTGTTTTGACTCCTCCCCTTTGCATGTTGACAGATCCTGCACTTCTCCACAAATTTCTTTACATCATTCTGCATTCCTGGCCAATAATAAAAATTACTTACCTAAGCATATGTCTTGTCTTTACCAAAGTGTCCTGACAACCCTCCACTATGTTTTTCCTTTATCAAATTCTCCCTCATGGAACACTTAGGTATGCATAGATTACTATTTTTGAAAAACAGACCTTCTTGCAACATGTAGTCTAACGATTGATCTCTATTATGGGAAACAGGGTTCTCACAAGCTACATAAACTTCCTGAAAATAGCCATCCTCTTTATACATTTATACCATTTCATAAAATCCTAAAGTGTTTCTCTAACTTCTTGTAAAATTAACTTTACTCCTATCAGCTGCTTCAGTCCATATAAATGGTTGTCTACTCTCTTTGATAGTCTCAACTATGGGTGCACAAATCTGACTAGAACTTCTAATGAATTTCTTGTTAAAACTTGCAAGACCATGAAAGGTTCTTACCTCATATACGCTTCTTGGAGTTGGACAATCAAGAATTTCATGTACCTTTTTTGGGTCCATCTTCAATCCCTCTTCAGAGACTACAAATCCAAGATATATCAGCTCCTTTTTCATGAAACTACACTTCTTAAAATTTATCATCGATTTCTCCTTCTGTAGTTTACTCAAAACCATCTTAAGATGCTTCAAATTCTCCTCTTCAGTCTGACTGTAAATCAAAATGTCATCAAGATAAACAATAAAAAAATTTCCAATGTATTCTTTCAACACTTCATTCATTAATCTTATGAATTTATTTGATGCATTTAAGAACCCAAAAGGCATCACCAACCACTCATACAAACCACTGTTTGTTTTAAATGAAGTCTTTCATTCATCCGCCTCTCTAATCCTTATCTGATGATAGCCACTTTTTAAACCTGTTTTTGAAAAGTATATTGAACTAGATAAACAATCCATCAAATCATCAATTTGGGGTAAGGGAAACCTATACCTGATAGTAATTTTGTTGATATCCCTGGAGTCAGTACACATGCAACATCCTCCATCCTTGTTTGGTCTAAGTACTGTTGGTATTGCACATGGACATAAGCTTTCCTTCACCGGTCCTTTATCCAACAATTGCTGCACCAGCTTCTTAATTTCCTTATTTTCTTTAGGTGCCAATATATAGGCTACTTTGTTAGGAAAAATTGCTCCAGGTATCAGATCAATATGATAACTGATACTTCTCGCAGGTGGTAATGCATTATGCAGTTCATCTACTATAATATCAACAAACTCATCAAGCATACCTTGAGCTTCTTCAGGTAGATCATTTAATTTTGTAGCAGTAAATATCACCTTTGGTTTACCAATTAGAGAAAAATGTAACTCCTTAGTCTTCTTAATTCCTTGCAACAATTGTTTTCCACTCATCAATAGAACATTAGGTCCTTATTCACGTTTAGTTGTTTCATCCTTCAAAGGAAACAACATATGTTTCTTTCCATCTTTCTCTAAGGATTAAGCATTCCTTCTACCATTGTGAATGGTTTTCCTGTCATATTGCGAAGGTCTTCCCAACAGAACATGACATACATCCATTGTCATTATATCACATAATACCACATCTTTATAGTTAAAAATTTGTATTTCCACCTTACACTGCTCATTCACCTAGAGTTCAAGTCCATTCTGCAACCAGGATACTCTGTAGGGAGTGGGATGTGCCATCCTCTTCAATCCCAAATTCTCTACCATCTCTGTGGAAACCAAATTATCTGTACTCCCACTGTCTATGACCACTTTGAAAAACTTACCTCCTGACTTGCATATAGTCCTGAACATGCGTTTCCTCTGAGAGGGTTCAATTAATTCCTTTTTTTCCTTAACCAAGACCCTTTTCAATATCAATGACTTTCATACCTCAGGAGATTCTATTTCAACTGCTACAGTTGTTGGTTATTCTCTTGCTTCTACTACATTTACATTCCTCTGATTTGTTGCTTTACTCTTATGATAGTCCCAAGACATATGTCCTACTTGTCCACATGCATAACATCTTATTTCTCTTCCTCTGAAGCCAAATCTTCTACCCTTAGAATCCCCCCTTCTTGGTGATTAGTTACCTGAGCTTTCTCCTTCACCTTTAGTAATATGGATTCTTCCTCTACTAGTAGATCCTCTTCCATGAGTTGTACCTTTTCCTCTATTCATTTGGCTTTGTTTCCATGCAATCCTCTCCTCATCTTTCAAATCTACTTGATATGCATCCTCAAAATTCTTGAGAGTCAACAACCTTATTTCATCTTGGATATCATATCTGAGACCATTAATATATCTGGCCACCTTCTCCATATATCCTTCTATGTGTCCAGCCCTGATATTCATCATGTAAAATTCCTCTGTGTACTCCTTAACTTTCATGCCTTTCTGTCTCAGGTTCTGTAATTGCTTAAATATGTTCAACTGGTAGTATTTGGGCATAAATTTACTTTTTATTTTGTTCACCATCTTATCCCATTGACTAATCTTTGATTTACCTTTCCTTTGTCTGTGTATCTACAATTCATCCCACCATATGGTTGCATGTCCCTTCAGTCTGGTAGTTTTATACTTCACGTTCTTCATGTCTTCAACCTCTTCTAACTCAAAATATTTATCCATGGTGTTGATCCAGTCCATTAGATCATCCACATTCAGAATTCCATCATACACAAGAACCTATACCTTTGGTTTGCTACTAGCCTTTGCCCAAAATAAGATGTTCCATTCATCTTGTGTCTCTTCTACTTCTTCTTCAGAAGATTGAACCTCTGATTCGTCATTGATATAACTAGCTTCAAGATTTCTTCTTTGGTTTGTCTCCATGGATTCCATTCTAACGTGCAATCTTCTCAACTCCTCTAATATAGTGTCATTTTATGTTTCTCTACCTCGACCTCTACCAAGAGGAACTCTACCTTGCGTCCTTGGTGGCATGGTTCACTTATCGAGAGAAATTGGTTCGCTCTGATACCAAAAATGATGGAATGTGTGTATGAATCCAACCAAACTCCCTCTTTGTCTGGTTCAGAATCTAACAAGATCACATCCAAAACACCATAGGCCTTACCAGTTGTTAGATCAACCGGTGAATGGAGATCGATGATCTCCATGGATTGTGGACTTCCAACTTACTCAAGGTTTAATCCGTCACCCTAACTCTGCAATTTAATATGTGTGATTGTTGGCAGATCAACCACAGTCGTCGATCTTTGGATCGAGGGAATCTGATGGTCTTGACTAATTACGGAAGTGGAATTAACACGTTGTTTAATCCTCCTTTCATGCTCCGCAATCAATCCATGCCCTTGATATGGTGCATGTATATCCAATGGTCATGCCTTGATTTGATCATTGACCAATCCTTCAACGGATCGAACGGTTGGTGTTGTTCAATCTGATAGATGAATGGTTCATGTTATTCCTTCTGTGACAATCACTCCCCTTGTGCAGAGCTCAGCTTCATCCCTGCATATCATCTCATGAATCTACCTATCAACACTTAGAAGGAAAAATCTTGTTCTATCAAGGATTCATAGATCAATAAACAGGACTAAACGATAAATTTGTAAACAAAGATCACTTGAAACCCTACGATAACTGCAATATACACACAGTGATCTGAAAGAGATTCTAGTCACTCTCTGGTATTTCTATTCAAATTTAAAACACCTTCAAAACCTGTGGTTCGTCCTCTTACATCCAACCAACCCTTTGCTCAATATAATTACACATTTTTAAGCTCGATTGAGCCTCGGTTGTTCGAACATCCTAATCACTAAAAATCCTCTAATCACCTATAATTAAAAAACCACCCAACCTCCTATCTAACAGAAATATCCTTGATTCCTTCTAGAGGTATTCTAGAGATTTATTACATAATAAAATGAACAATTAGGGAAACAACTCCCTTAGTAAATTTTTTTGTGACCTTTTGGGTCAAAAGAGATCATTTGGCTAAGATGTTCCTGCATCAGCAAGGATAGAGGGTTCAACCCCCTCTTTATCTTGGAGTATTGTATCTTCCCTTGGAGGTTTATCCATCCCTTGAACTTGGAAGTTGTAGCTTTTGTGGAATTCATTACTTCCCTTTAACAATAACTATTAATTATTTCTCATATAGTGTACATGGTGTATTTTGGCGTATTGGTGTAACTCTTCTACTATTGCTCATTTCTCATTGGATATAATTGAATATATAATCTGGTTGAAGTATAAGTTGAATTTTTTTTTAAATTGTACTTGATACCGATTCACCCCCCTCTCAGTATCAACAATTGGTATCAGAGCGAGTTGCCTTCAATATATTTTAACCACTGGAAGGAGGATCCTAAGAAGAAATGAAAGTAAACATTCCAAATGGGATTCCACCATTTTATGGAAGCAATTTTGAATACTGGAGTAATATAATGGAAACTTACTTGAAATATATTGGGGCAGATGTTTGGTTCTCAGTTGTTTCAGGATACAAGGCTTTGAAGAAACCAAAGACTGTATCTCAGAAAGAAGTAAGAAGGAAAAAACAATTAGCAATGGATACTATCCTTGATGGATTGACTGATTCAGTAAAAGCCAAGGTGGGATCATGTGCATCAACAAAGGAGCTTTGGGATAAGCTACAAGATATTTATGCAAATCCAAAAGAAAAATAAGTTGAAGCAAGTTGCAACTCACATGTCGAAGAAATATTAGAGGTGTGTTCTTTTGTTTTAATTGTGAAGGAGTGGAACATATTGAACATGAATGACCTTATCCAAAAATTGAAAGAGATGATATTGAGGAAGAATAATAGTCCAATGAAGAAGAATACAATTATGAAATAGAAGAAGAAAAAATTATTCAACAAGATGATGAGAATATTGAAAAATTGATTCATGTTGAGATTGAAAATAACAAGCTCAGAAACATGCATAGAAAACTAAGAAGTGAATTGGGTAGTTGTTAAAGGACAATTGAAAACATGAATAAACAATTAGAATAATTTGAGAAACTGAGAGAAGAAACCATTTCCTTGAATACTCTACTCGAAGAAGCAAGAAAAATAGAAGTAAGAAATGTCGAGATGATGAAGAAATAAGAATATTGTGAGAAACTTGAACAAGAAGTTGTCTCATTAAGGAAGAGCTTAAGAAATTGTCAAGTGCCAAAAGACTTAACACATCTTGGATGCATGGGTGAAACTTCATACAAAGAAGATACAAATGTGCACAAAAAGTTTGAAGAAAGCTCCACACAAACAATTGATGAGAAGTGGACCAAGATGTTAAAAATAAGGAATTATTACAAAAGAGATGAATACCCAAAAAGACCTCCTACCTTTAGAAATAAAAAAGGCTTCAATCAGAATGAAGGAAACTACAAAATATTAGAGTGTGAACATAGATGGACTACATCACAAAGAAGATCTCTACTCCAATGTATCAAAATTTCTTTCTTGGTCATTCTTATACTTGCAAAAAAATTTGACATAAGGAAATTAATTGCAGAATCAATGAAAGGAACAACTATGCAAGAAACATGAATGGTATAAATATAAGATATGGAAACGATCGTGGTTTTGTCAACGAAATTTATAATTCAGTTTCCCTGTTTATGGAACAAAATATTGTATGCTACAAATGTAATTATCTTGGTCACAAAGAACGAGATTGCGGATATATGAATGACGATGCTCATATGCCAAATGTCCCTATTCCAACCACAGTATGGAGAAGGAAAGAGATTCCAAACAATGAATATTTTCAAATAGAATTGAGTGTTGAAGAATGTAAAGAAGAAGATGAATGGTACATAAACAGTGGATGTTCTTCACACATGACAGGGGATCAAGACAAATTCATTAGATTGAAGAGAAAGAGCGGAAATGTTACATTTGGAGATGAATCATCTGACTAAATACTTGGAAAAGGTGTAGTAGAGCTTGGAAGTAAAAGTGTAAAAGCAAAGAATGTGCTATTGGTTGAATACTTGAAGCATAATCTCCTTAGTGTTAGTAAAATGTGTGATCAAGGATATTTTCTCACGTTTGACTCACTAAGATGCAAAATCAATGAAGAAGGTTCAAGAAGATTGGTTGCAACTACAACAACAATACCAAGTAACATATACATTCTACACCAAGAGAAGATAAAGAAGACTTAAGACACATGGAATACCTTGAAGGAATAAAAAGACCAAAAGATTGGAAATAAAAATGAACTGCTATTGTTGTAGGAAAATCTCCCTGCGGACAGGTAGGTTGCCTCAAAGAGCTAGACCCTAAACTCTAAGACAGAAAGTGCTTAACGTGGACACTGACTTCCTTTCAATCTATACAAACTAATGCATGATAAGGAAGGATGATAGAAGTACCTCTTTATCGACGTTTGTCCCTGCACGCTCCGAGTCGAGCTCCAAACTCTCGCTCCTCGATGAGTCCTGTAGACAAACAAAGTACGACCACTTCCTACTCTATTGATATTAGCTTGAAAACAGATCTATCTATCGATGATAAGTTCATGTAATATCAGACACGAACTAGAAAGAAACAAGACAAACATGTCATATTAATGAGAATAACGACAACAATACTTACAATCGTAGATGCGAATGCGACAACTTCGTCAAGTCCCCTTCGTCTAACCCTTGCTCGAAATATCCACGACCTGGTTGATAATAGCTTCACTAATCACTCTCCTTTAGCTGACTGTGTGTTTCCTATGAGATCATAGGTTTCATGCTATCAATTCTCCCCTCTTCTCACTATCATAGAGCCTACTTATATAGGTTAAGAGAGGCTTAACCTCTTAAGGTATCTTTAGGGTATGTTGAGGAATTCCCTCCTTAGATCAAGGATCTTCTGATTGAACCAAGAATTCAAATGCAATTGCCTTCCAAACTTGAAATATCCTTCCCTTATTCTCCTCAACAGGCCAACCATTGCCCAGATTAGACAGCGCTCCCTCAAAAGGGGCATCAGGGCGCTATAGCACTCCCTAGGAAGCTTGAGGGGGGCGTCAGCACTCCAAAGGTGGATAGTGCTCCTTCAGAGGGGCAGTAGGGCATTATAACGCTCCCTAAGACCTTATAGGGGAGCGGCATCGCTCCTAAGGCTGATACAGGGGAGTGCTCACCTTCAAAACCTTTGTTTAAGAGCTCCTTTCAGGTGGTAAGAGTTCCTTGACTTCATTTAATCATTCTCCTTCCTCCAAATCAAGTGTCTGAGGTATTCTAAATGTCTCTTTGGTGTCGTCATCATGGAAGTATGTTTTGTTTGATGTTTACGACACTTGTAAATGACATGCGACACTTGCGACAGTTAAGAGGATCATGCGACACTTACGACACTTATCAAAGTGAGCAATATTGAGGTGTAAGAGATTTCCCCCCAAAGTATGAAGTTTAGAAGATGCGAACTGATAACTGAAATGCTTTGTAGACTTTCAAGAAAGTGTATAGACTCGGAGAACCTGAAGGAATCTGCACACAAACATCCAACAAATATCATGACATATTTCAAAACCCAAGGCAGG